>JAUIMM010000745.1:1447500-1640000 GCA_031769625.1 Taudactylus pleione
TAGCCACACTTGCATCCTCAAAGCAGCAGCGACAAGCGTGCGTCTGTCTGTTAAAGGGTGGTGACACCCTCAAAGTGTGCTACACAAACAATTAAAATATTGTTCTTTTTTTTTCTGTCTATGTGAATTGTGTGGGCTGTAGCCGCACCTGCATCCTTAAAGCAGCAGCGACAAGCGTGCGTCTGTCTGTTAAAGGGTGGTGACACCTCAAAGTGTTCTACACAAACAATTAAAATATTGTTCTTTTTTTTTTGGTCTTTGTGAAATGTGTGGGCTGTAGCCGCACCTGCATCCTTAAAGCAGCAGCGACAAGCGTGCGTCTGTCTGTTAAAGGGTGGTGACACCTCAAAGTGTTCTACACAAACAATTAAAATATTCTTCTTCTTTTTTCTGTCTTTGTGAATTGTGTGGGCTGTAGCCGCACTTGCATCCTCAAAGCAGCAGCGACAAGCGTGCGTCTGTCTGTTAAAGGGTGGTGTAACCCTCAAAGTGTGCTCCACAAACAATAAAAATATTCTTTTTTTTTTCTGTCTTTGTGAATTGTGTGGGCTGTAGCCGCACTTGAATCCTCAAAGCAGCAGCGACAAGCGTGCGTCTGTCTGTTAAAGGATTACATCGGTGACAGCATCCAAGTAGGCATGTCAGACAGTCCGTACCTGTACTGGCAGGAAAAAGAAGCAATTTGGAGGTCCCTGTACAAACTGGCTCTATTTTACCTGAGTTGCCCCCCCTCCAGTGTGTACTCCGAAAGAGTGTTTAGTGCAGCCGGGAACCTTGTCAGCGAAAGGCGTAGGAGGTTGCTTCCACAAAATGTGGAGAAGATGATGTTCATAAAATGAATTATCAACTCTTCCAGGGAGACCAGCCTCCAGAACGTACAGAGGGTCCTGTGGTTCCAGCAGGGACGAATTAATACTCTGTGAGGATGAGGATGTACACACTGAAGAGGGTGAGGAATCTGTGGATGAGGAGGATGAGGATGACATCTTGCCTCCGTAGAGCCAGTTTGTGCAGGGACAGATAAATTGCCAGCTTGTTTTGTGGGGGCCCAAACGAACCAATCATTTCAGCCACAGTTGTGTGGCAGACCCTGGCGCTGAAATGATTGGTTTGTTAAAGTGTGCATGTCCTGTTTATACAACATAAGGGTGGGTGGGAGGGCCCAAGGACAATTCCATCTTGCACCTCTTTTTTTTCTTTGCATTATGTACAGTTTGGGGCCTAGTTTTTCAATGCCATCCTGTCTGCCACTGCAGTTTCACGCCTAGATGGGTCACGTGTTTGTGCCGCCCACTTGTGTCGCTTAGCATAGTCATCCAGCTACCTCGGTGCAACCTTTTGGACATAAAAACACTATTGTGAGGTGTGAGGTATTCAGAATAGACTGGAAATGAGTGGAAATTAAGGTTATTGAGGTTAATAATAGCATAGGAGCAGAAAAACCTACAAATTCTGTGATTTTAGCTGTTTTTATGCTTTTTTTCAAAAAAATACAGATCCAAAACACAAAACCCAGAACCCAAAACACGCAAGGGTGGTTTTGGCAAAACCAATCCAGATCCAAAACACGAAGAAAGATCCAGATCCAAAACCAAAACACAAAACACGAAAAGTGGCCGGTGCACACCCCTAATATACACACACATATATGTATATATATATATATATATATATATATATATATACACATATATATATATAACATTTTAAGTTTTACATATATTTATATATATATGTATATATAAATATATTGTATGTATAGAAATATACAGGTGTGTATTTATGTGTGTGTATATATATATATATAATATAATATATTAGTTTTTTGTTTTTTTCCCCAAGATTGGGGATTTGGAAACCCCCCTTTAAATATCCTGCGTTTGCCCCTGATATAAAGGGCACTGCATTAGGGGATACCGCTACTGGGCGCACTGCATTGTGGGGACTGCTACTGGGTGTCTGAATGCTTAAACTCTGGTCAAAATGAGAATGTAAGAATTAACAACTGAGGTAAAAGAGCGGTCAGCTGGAAGAATGGTAACATAAAATAATGTAATGTGACATGCTATGTATTGCTAAAAGACGTGTATCATTTATTCAGGGCCAGATAAAGGTTTGTGAAGGGCCCAGCGATGTTATTAAAAAGTGCAATGTGTAAATACTCCCAGTACCCCAAATGTGTTGAACACACTGTAGAGCCCCCAGTTCACAATATGCCACTCTGTCCCAGTTCACATTATGCCACTGTGCCCCCAGTTCACATTATGCCATACAGTGCTCCCAGATCACATTATACCATACAGTGCCACCAGTTCAAATTATGCCATACAGTGCCCCCAGTTCACATTATGCCATACAGTGACCCCAGTTCACATTATGCAATATGGTGCCCCCAGATCACATTATACCATTGTGCCTCCAGTTCACATTATGCCACACAATGCCCCAAGCTCAAATTATGCCACACAATTCCCCCAGTTTACAGTGCCCCAGGTCACATTATGTCACACAATACCCACATATCACATTATGTCACTGTACCTCCAGTTCACATTATGCCACACAATGCCTCCAGTTTAAATGATGCCACACAGTGTCTGCAGGTCACATGCAACACAGTGCCCCAGGTCACATTATGCCATACAGTGCCTCCAGTTCACATTATGCCATACAGTGCTCCCTGTTCACATTATGCCATAGCGTGTCTCCATTTCACATTATGCCATAGAGGACCTCCAGTTCACATTATAATACACAGTACCCCCAGTTCACATTATGCCACACAGTGTTCCCAGGTCACATTATGCCATATAGTGCCTCTAGTTCACATTATTCCTTACAGTGGCCCCAGTTCACATTATGCCATAGCATGCCACCAGTTCACATTATGCCATAGGATGCCACCAGTTCACATTATGCCATAGCATGCCACCAGTTCACATTATGCCACACAGTGTTCCCAGGTCACATTATGTCCCCAGTTGACATGGAAAAGTTGTTCTATGGAAACCCTACAAATCCCAATACTTTATAACTTTTGAGGTGAGTTTCCCTGGAGTGTAATTTTACGTAACTGCCTATCATTTTGCACATTACTACATATCACCTGTTAGTATAGCTGTAGGTCTGGCTAAGATATGAGGTCTAAATGAAGGACTAAGGTACAGGTTTTTTAGAAGTGGATATGTTGCCCGTAGCAACCAATCAGATTCTTCTTAACATTTATCTAGCACCTTCTAGAAGATAATAGCTACAATCTGATTGGTTGCTATGGGCAACATCTCCACTTCTAAAAAAAAATGCACTTTAGTAAATATACCCCTAAGAGCTTGGATGAAAAATATATATATGAATCCCTTATATTAGGAATAATGCCGGAAATGGTTCCACAGTAATAATACCTCTTATGCTTCTCCTTACTTTATTTTCATCTACTTCTTACTCACCACTAGGACACCTAACACTTGGTGCTTATGCTCTGTTGCTTACATGGGCCACCAATGTATCAATGCATATTATCGATGTCCTTGTCCTTCATTGTATTGTATTTTACTGTAAGTAATTTTTTTGGTTATGTACTATGTAAGGCGCTGCGGAACACTTGTGACGCCATATAAATAAACGATAATAATAATAATAATAATAATAGTGATTGCATTCTCTTCCCTCCCTCGCTGACTGACTCAGTCAATACTATTTTGGATCCTCACCTCCCTCCCCCTCTTCAGCTCAATTAATAAAATCATTGTAGAGATTTTCATAACTTCTTAAGGAACACTGGGCGGTATTTACTAAATGGAAAAAGCCCCGTTTTCAGGGTTTTACTGTATTGTCCACTCCATATGCACTATTGGGTGGCCGCCGGGGCCTCGATGCGGAGGGTAATGCCAGCTTTTGCAGGAGCTGTAAATGGGAATGATTGGGCGCATTGCGCTGGTATGTGGGATCCCTCCCAGCATGCCCCACAGATGCCGCGTCACTCTGTGCATGCGCAGATGGACTCCGGAAGTCCAGGGCGCAGCGCTGATCTCAGAGGACAGCTCTTATCGGAAGAGCTGCCCTTTGCGGTACTGATCGCTTATGTTAGTACATATGTGTTCAGTAAGGATGCGATGTCTGGTGGGAAGTACCGTGTAATGTTAGTGCATACCATCACCTCACTGTTGCTCTCATGATGTTTAATCAAACATGCAGACAGAGCCAAACTGAAGTTTTATAAGTGTGCTTGCTGCTCTCTGGACCTACTGTCAGCATTCAGCCCAATACTCAATTTGCCATCTAGAACCCTTTCTAGGTCACCCCATCTCTTTGCCTGTGTTAGCTCTGAATGTTTCTCTCCTAGAGACCACCCAAGTGGATCCACTTCCTCCCCAGTCATCCTCCATTACCTCCCCCTCAGCCATCCTCCGTTACCTACCCCCCCAGTCATCCTCCGTTACCTCCCCCCAGTCATCCTTCGTTACCTCCCCCCCAGTCATCCTTCGTTACCTCCCCCTCAGTCATCCTCCGTTACCTCCTCCCAGTCATCCTCCGATACCTCCTCCCCAGTCATACTCCGTTACCTCCTCCCCAGTCATCCTCCGTTACCTCCCCCTCAGTCATACTCCATTACCTCCCCCCAGTCATCCTCCATTACCTACCCCCCAGTCATCCTCCATTACCTACCCCCCAGTCATCCTCCGTTACCTCCTCCCCAGTCATCCTCTGTTACCTCCCCCTCAGTCATCCTCCGTTACCTACACCCCAGTCATCCTCTGTTACCTCCCCCTCAGTCATCCTCCATTACCTACACCCCAGTCATCCTCCGTTACCTCCCCCTCAGTCATCCTCCGTTACCTCCTCCCGTCATCTTCCGTTACCTCCCCCTCAGACATCCTTCTTTACCTCCCCCCAGTCATCCTCCGTTACCTCCTCCCCAGTCATCCTCTGTTACCTACCCCCCAGTCATCCTCCGTTACCTCCTCCCCAGTCATCCTCCGCTACCTCCTCCCCAGTCATCCTCCGTTACCTCCTCCCCAGTCATCCTCCATTACCTACCCCCCAGTCATCCTCCGTTACCTCCTCCCCAGTCATCCTCCATTACCTACCCCCCAGTCATCCTCCGTTACCTCCTCCCCAGTCATCCTCCGTTACCTCCCCCTCAGTCATCCTCTGTTACCTCCCCCTCAGTCATCCTCCGTTACCTGCACCCCAGTCATCCTCTGTTGCCTCCCCCTCAGTCATCCTCCGTTACCTACACCCCAGTCATCCTCCGTTACCTCCTCCCCTGTCATCCTCCGTTACCTCCCCCTCAGACATCCTCCGTTACCTCCCCCTCAGACATCCTCCGTTACCTCCCCCTCAGTCATCCTCCATTACCTCCTCCCCAGTCATCCTCCGTTACCTCCTCCCCAGTCATCCTCCGTTACCTCCTCCCAGTCATTCTCCGTTACCTCCCCCCAGTCATCCTCCGTTACCTCCCCCCAGTCATTCTCCGTTACCTCCCCCCAGTCATTCTCCGTTACCTCCCCCTCAGTCATCCTCCGTTACCTCCCCCTCAGTCATCCTCCGTTACCTCCCCCCAGTCATCCTCCGTTACCTCCCCCCCAGTCAACCTCTTTTACCTACCTCCCCAGTCATCCTCCGTTACCTCCCCCTCAGTCATCCTCCGTTACCTCCCCCCAGTCATCCTCCGTTACCTCCCCCCCAGTCAACCTCCGTTACCTACCTCCCTAGTCATCCTCCGTTACCTCCCCCCCAGTCAACCTCTTTTACCTACCTCCCCAGTCATCCTCCATTACCTACCTCCCCAGTCATCCTCCGTTACCTCCTCCCCAGTCATCCTCCGTTACCTCCCCCTCAGTCATCCTCCGTTACCTACCTCCCCAGTCATCCTCCGTTACCTCCCCTCCAGTCATCCTCCGTTACCTCCCCCTCAGTCATCCTCCGTTACCTCCCCCTCAGTCATCCTCCGTTACCTCCCCCCCAGTCATCCTCCGTTACCTCCCCTCCAGTCATCCTCCGTTACCTCCCCCTCAGTCATCCTCCGTTACCTCCCCCTCAGTCATCCTCCGTTACCTCCCCCTCAGTCATCCTCCGTTACCTCCCCCTCAGTCATCCTCCGTTACCTCCTCCCCAGTCATCCTCTGTTACCTCCCCCAACTGCCAACTCCCATCTCGCCCACCCATTCCCATTTACAGCTCCTGCTTTCTTCCTTTACCAGCTTCTTAATTATCCTTCTATAAATAAATAAAATGCATTGGAGTAATGTGCATACTGTACCTCTCTTCCAGATCAGTCTAACGTCCACACTTAGCAGTTGTATTTCATTATCAAATAATAACATCCAGTGTCTGATCCTCGACTCATTTTGCTAAATGGTATCTCAAATTCAAAGTTGAAAAATAAACATTTCCTATTTGGTTTTATTTTGCAATAACAAGATATCATTATAGAAATTCCTAGAAAGCTTTGCAAATCTTGCTTCCGTACAGCAGTGAATTATAATGCTGCATAAATGAGTGTATGGTGTAAATGTGGGGTAATGCACTGGTCAGGCAGGATTAGCCATAGCTGTAATAAATCTTTCCCACGTCAATCCAATAGCTTCTGTTCTCTGTGCATTAGCAGGCCATCAAGTTACCATTAGACGTAACGGTGCGCATACTGCCTCATAGGTCCAGCTCGTCATCCAGGGAGGGCATTAACAAGCTGTCCTCCATCGCAGGCAGCCTTAGAAAGGACCTGACTCTAGTCCTAAACCAGCCTTGACCCAGCATAGAGGTCCTAGCTGAGCTTACGAGCTAACATTAATCAAACAAGGTCTCAATTTGTAGATCAATACAAGCCAATTAGACTGCTCCCTGCAGGGGCCATGCCCTGGAGACTGCCGGTGACCTTTGGCCTGTGTACTTTATGGTGTGTCTGTGCACAGATGCTTCATATACATGACAGTAACTCACCTTATTTCATTAAGAGCACATGCAGTCATATCATAGAGACAACAATTGTTTCAGCACTGAGGTGAATTATGGGTCTGAGATATTAATCAATACACAGGACATGGAAAACACAGCCAGCTTATCTGGGCACGCGGCAGCCCTTTGTCAGTGTTCGTTCTGACTGAAAATGTCCATTTCACCGCACACTGACTTCACTGATATTTATTAAAGAATTCGCATTCAAAATAAGGGGCTGAGGGCCTGATTCAGACCCGCTCGCGAGCGCTGAGCACTCGCAAGCGGGTCGATGGTGCCCTAGCGCGCATGCGCACGACGGAGGCTGCTCCGTTGTGCGCATGCGCGAGACCCAGCTAGCGACGGGGAAGCCGTCGCTCCGGGTCTCGCACCAAAGGGGGCGTGCCGGCGATGTTGATTGACAGCACACCCCCTTTGGTGGGCGTGCCAGGGGCGTGGCTGCCAGACGGAGGCGTTCCCATGGGAACGGCTACCGTCTGGGTCCGGCCCCACTGATATCACTAGTGATGTCAGTGGGAGTGCTTTTGGCTCTGATAGAGCCAAAATCACTCCAGGGCTTGCGGCAGCGAGATCCTACCGCAAGGGTCTCGTCGCAAGGCCGATGGTCCCGATGGTCTTGACCATCGCGACCATCTTTTTGGGCGCTCGCATATGCTGTGGGTGGTCACCCACAGCTATGCGAGCGGCCAGGAGGCCGCTCCAAGTTTAGGTAGGAGGGCCCTGATTCAGAGCGAGCGCTCTGGTCAGAGCGTCCGGCTCCGAATCAGGCCCTGAGTCAGAGGTTGGCGCTATTTGCAGCCGCAGCAGCGACAATATGCAAACACTATTTTCAGACTCCAATGCCCTGTGGGCGGTGAAACACCGCCGGTGGATCTGAAGAATCCACCGTCGGCGCATCATCACGTTCACCTTCGACTCTTGCACCAGCCTATGGCGGGCACAGTATCTCCTTCTGAACGCCGGCTAAACATGGCCTCTGTGGTTGCGGGACTGCATTTGAAAGCGCAGCCACTTTCGCTGGTACTCCCGCAACACCCGCCATAACATGAGACAGCTTTTTTTTTGCGTTCACCTCAAGCCACCTCCCAGTCATCACCTAGGAATGCCCACGGTCTTGCTTTGCCATGTCTAGTGCCAGCAGCCCTGAACAGAACAGCGCACTTGCGCCTACACACAGGGGAACGCATGCACCGTAGGGATCTTCAGAATAGTTTTGCGCATGCACAGTAACAAAGAATCGCTTAACTGCGCAAATAGCGGCAATGTGGGCACCTCTGAATGGGGCCCAAACTAAGGCTCTACAAGCCAGAGGCAGTTGGCGATTACGCTAAAGGACTCTATCTTTGGTATATAATGTATGGTACATGAATCAGATTTAGGGGACCATGCGCTGATGATAGTTCTTATTCTTACCGTCGAAGCTTGACCCCTTTCCATGGCGCTGCCTATGTATTAAGTCATGTGCCAGTACCTGTACCCCTGCATTACCAGTTCTATTATCGCCACCTCAACATGGCAATAACAATATAATATTATTAAATTTTTAATAAACTAAAACTATTTTTACAATTTTTTACCAATTCTTTCATATTGTAGCTGTTTTTTTTTACTGAAATCCCAATTCTAGGCTCCATAAGGACCAATGTAATGCAGACATGTTGCCAGTTATTTATAATCACTGGGTTATTATGACATAGTATTATCAAAATCTTCCAGGCGATCGTTTGGCTTATGCGCAACCTTTATCTGTATTGTTTTCTTTGCTTTCATTGTAATAACAGCAGGTAGCTGCCGTATTCACAAAGACTGACAAATATACAATGTACGGAAGGCAAATAAAATTCATCACCCAGTTTTCAAGACCTATGCGCACTTCACATTCTGTAAGTCACATGTATTCCTCCCCGTGATGTCACAGCGATGCTTTATAGCGGGATGACATTGGGATACTGCATTTTAACCAGCGTTAGAATGAGGTAGCTGAATGGGAGGGCTTATCACCTAATCAGCGTAACTGGCTATTACCGTAACACTTCCAAACGCAACAATTCATTGTTCTTCTTACTCCAGCCTTATGTGTGTCTTTCATCAGCTTTCAAAACATTTTCATTGTTATAAGTTTAAATGTAGCCTAAACTTTTAGGAATAAGCTGCAGAATATATCGATGCGATATGTAGGGTTCCCCTTATTTTGATTTGAAAAACCAGGGCGGCCACTTGACATCCTCCCTATTCTTACATTTATTTTATTTATTTACTGACAGTTTACTATTCTTATTTCTTTCCTTCATACCCCATTTGCAGAGTACTGTTAGAGCTACGATGTATAGCAATTTTCCACAATGGTTTAAATCTTAAAAACTGCGCCACGCAATATTCACTCGACTTTCATGTTTCTCGGACAGAATTGAATTTTTAATGTTCTGCGTAGAAGTTCTCTTATCACTTCCGTGCGCACAGAGGCCCTGATTCAGAGCCGGACGCTCTGAAAGAGCGCTCGCTCTGAATCAGGGCGTTTTTGGGGTTTTTTTTTGGGAGCGGCTTCCTGGCCATACCCCAAAACAAAGGTTAGAGTGTAACGAAAGGGCCATTACTGACGTCCTAGCTCCACGAAATTCATGGATATGGCGCAAATGGCGTTACCCACCGCAACCGAGCTTGGCGCATATGAGAAATGTGGTCAAACCTGCATTTTTGGGGTTTGACCACATTTTTCTCATTGATGCATCCTGCCCCTAATATGGCACAGTCAGTGCATTCACCTTTTACAAGTTAATTATTATTATCTTTTATTTATATGGCGCCACAAAGGTTCAGCAGCGCCTTACACAGTACATAAATGAGCACACAAGAAATACAGTTATTAGCAGTACAAAACAATACAGGACAAGGACACGGTGTATACACATAGCTGCATAACACAAGCAGCAGGGCCTCAGCAACCAGGTGTTAGGTGCCCATTGGGGAGTTAGGAGAACATGATAGTATAAGTAGGGGAAGGAGAAGCACGTGAGGGATGAGGGCCCTGCTCGTGAGAGCTTACATTCTAAAGATGGCTGATTAAGTCCCCCTCTACGCCTCCAGCAAATGATTGAGAGCATTACTTGCCAATCAAAATACACCACCCCCACTGACCAATCAGAAGACAGTCTGGGCACCCACCTCCAGCAAACGACTGACAGCCTTACTAACCAATCAAGATACACCACACCCTCTGACCAATCGGAACACAGTCCGCGCTTACCATGCCTTTATAACTCAGTTACCTCACACTATCAACAATACTGCACCCCCAGAGGAAGGCCACTTAGGATGAAATGCATTGGGACACTCACACCCTACTTGAGTGCCTGGGTAATGCTGATGCACCCGGAAGTACCATACCCGAAAGCCTGTGGGAATCCACCACAGCCGGCGCATCTGCAGCTGTAACAAGGGACTGGAAGGAGAAGACGTCCCACGGAAAGCTCCACACCCGAGCAATTTGCAGCAATGCCTATCCCACCAGCAGGCCCCCTGGATAGGGAAGCAGCTAGTTCCCCTTCCGTAGATTGACCCTGACATGATCAGTGATTTTACAACATCATTCCCTACCATCCAAGTGGGCACAGAGGAGGAATATAATCATGCGAGCCACCAAGCGCTAGGTGTGGCCAGCAAAGCGAGCCCGCGAGGGGCCAACTTTCTTTTTTTGCTGCACTGTGTGGGCAGGAAACTGCACTTCCGCCCTCAGTTCACGTCACCATACCTCCCAACATGACCCTCTCCAGGAGGGACACAATGCTCTGGTCCTGGACTTCCCTGGTAATTTATGATTGGTGGCGGCTCTAGGGACGGGGCTGCAGCACAGTCCAAAATTCAAATAGGGGAGTAACACCAACTGCCAGTGAGTCCCAGCCAGTGATGATTGGCAGTGTGTGAGATGACAGTTGGTGTGACTCCCCTATTTGATTTTTGAACTGTGCTGTAGCCCCGCCTCTTACCAGGGAAGTCCAGGACCAGAGCACTGTGTCCCTCCTGGAGAGGGTCATGTTGGGAGGTATGCGTCACTTCCAGGTACAGTATCTGAAGGGGAACTATACCCTACCCCCTGGATAGATCGATGTCCAACGGTCCTCCCTAAACAGGTACGCCGCCTGCAGCATCTCTTGAAAGGACGCAAGCCAACTCTCCACACTGCCACAGGCCGCCGACTACAGTGCGAATAATCACACGCTGAGGTAACTGACCCATATAAAGAAGACCAGCATTACACTGTTACTGCGACAGAAGAATTTTAAGTAACATTTGGCATTTGCCTCATTTCCTTATATGTTATAAT
Organism: Taudactylus pleione; assembly: GCA_031769625.1. Taxonomy (NCBI): domain Eukaryota; kingdom Metazoa; phylum Chordata; class Amphibia; order Anura; family Myobatrachidae; genus Taudactylus; species Taudactylus pleione. Next base: position 1,458,779 of record JAUIMM010000745.1, read on the forward strand.
GATTGGCTGAAGTTCTATTTACTGCAACATGTGAACAATGGCGCATCACAAAAAGATGAAATAGCGATTACGGGGCCGATGTAACCGTAGCTCAGCCACAACATAAAAATGATGAGAGATACTGGCAAAGGGCAATTGTCACCAATACAAATATTACTGGGCGCATTATATGTTGTCATTATGTAATATTACCGGCTACATTGCTCCATCTTTAATGTCGCTGCCCAAAAAAAAAAAAACCAGTTAATGAAACAAATTTTTGTAATTTTTTTGTTTTTGTTTGTTTGATAGCAGAGACAAGCCGTAAAGTAGACAAATGGTGAACAGGACAATTGGGGGAACAAGGAAGGATTATTAGCAGCAGATGGTAAATATGAATTATTTACCACTTACGCACAAGACAAAAAAACACAGGAGCTTTAACTGCGCTGACAAAACACGTCCAATAAAGATCCGCAAGCATACGGAAATAAAACTGCACCGTTTAAGGGCTGGCAATAAATGTTCTGTATTCTTCCTAATCTTCCCTGCCAGAATCACAATTGTTTCAGCCTCAGTAAATTACAGTTAAAATCTAAAAGGAGTATAAAAAAAGAAATTACCCACACAAATAACCCTAAAGGCAGTGAAATGTTACGTTTGTTTGAAAATGAAGCGTCTGTTTCAAATCGTTAATTACAACAGTGCCAGGATTTTGTATAGTCTGTCCTTGCTTATGTGTGTGTTTAGTGCTATGGCAATAGTTACCCAGTAAATTGATGTTTTCAGAGCAATTCTCCTCACTTTCTTCCCCCAGCTTCTTTATATTCAAGGACTTAGGAATATTTTGTCCATCTCATGCCGAGACATGTCAACAGGTGAACTTAGATGAGCATTATAACATGTTGTTATCAGAACATGATACATTGTAATGACTGAAAGAGACCGTCATTATCCTCTTCATTCCATAATGTGAAAATAATACATTAACTTTAAACTGACATTTACTGCTGCCCAGGTTGTAAGAAAACAAGCCACGACTGATTCTGTGTTATCGATGATTGCCTTATTGATGTTAGTTTTTAACTCACTTGTCTACAATCAACAGAGTCTTATAATTATTCATTGAATGAGGTGGGTCTGTGGCCATCTCATGCACCAGAGAGTGGGGAAAATCCAATATTCTACATAAGTTATGGGGAACAGATCTCCTCTCTCCCAGCCAAGCTCTCAGGGTCTGCGGGCAGGCCATGTATCCTAGTGTGCTGCAGGTTTAAGCCTATCTTGGTTATTGAACATAAACTGAACATAAGAAATGCTAGAACAGATGTAAAAATATAGGAAAGTCAAAATTACAGTATATTTGAATAAAAAAGTAAATTAGATCCTCTGCCAGCAAGTGAGTACACAGCGGTTAGAGGAAAGGAGTTGGGAGGGTTAGGGTTAGGCACTTACCGGAGGGTTAGGGTTAGGTAATAGAATGGACGGTTAGGGTTAGGTACCAGGAGGGAGGGTTAGGGTTAGGTACTAGAATGGACAGTTAGGGTTAGGCACCAGGAGGGAGGGTTAGGGTTAGGCACTTACCGGAGGGTTAGGGTTAGGCACTAGAATGGACAGTTAGGGTTGGGCACCAGGAGGGAGGGTTAGGGTTAGGTACTAGAATGAACGGTTAGGGTTAGGTACCAGGAGGGAGGGTTAGGGTTAGGCACTTACCGGAGGGTTAGGGTTAGGCACTAGAATGGACAGTTAGGGCTAGGCACTAGAAGGGACGGTCAGGGTTAGGCACCAGGAGGGAGAGTTTGGGTTAGGCACTTACCGGAGGGTTAGGATTAGGCACTAGAATGGATAGTTAGGGTTAGGCACCAGGAGGGAAAGTTAGGCACCAGGAGGGAGGGTTAGGCACTAGAATGGACAGTTAGGGTTAGGCACTAGAAGGGACGGTCAGGGTTAGGCACCAGGAGGGAGGGTTAGGGTTAGGCACTTACCGGAGGGTTAGGGTTAGGCACTAGAATGGACAGTTAGGGTTAGGCACCAGGAGGGATGGGTTAGGGTTAGGCACTAGAATGGACAGTTAGGGTTAGGCACCAGGAGGGATGGTTAGGGTTAGGCACTAGAATGGATGGTTAGGGTTAGGTACCAGGAGGGAGGGTTAGGGTTAGGTTAGGTACTAGAATGGATGGTTAGGGTTAGGTACCAGGAGGGAGGGTTAGGCACTAGAATGGACAGTTAGGGTTAGGCACCAGGAGGGAGGGTTAGGTACCAGGAGGGAGGATTAGGGTTAGGCACCAGGAGGGAGGGTTAGGCACTAGAATGGACAGTTAGGGCTAGGCACCAGGAGGGAGGGTTAGGCACTAGAATGGATGGTTAGGGTTAGGCACCAGGAGGGAGGGTTAGAGTTAGGCACTAGAATGGACAGTTAGGGTTAGGCACTAGAAGGGACGGCTAGGGTTTGGCACCAGGATGGAGGGTTAGGGTGAAGATTAGGGTTAGAAAACTAAAAATGTGTTGACCATTTTTGTGTAGACCATTCTCGTGTCGACCTTTTGACCCATTCGACCATTTGTTCCTGTCGACCTTCTCACATGTCTACTTTTAGTGTGTCAACCTTTTGTCCCTGTTGACCTTTTGTCCCTGTCGACCTATGGACTGTCTAACATCTGGTGTCTATCTAGACATTGTCTACCTTTTTACTGTAGATCTTACAATCCTCACCCAAGAGAGACTATGTAGTACCTCAGTGCACACTTATGGAGCATCTATATCAATGAGAAACAGTACAATAGATTCCAAGTAACTTTGCACAGTTGAGGCCGAACATTCCTGCATTTGGTTAGGAACAAGGGATTTCTCAGTTAATGCAATAATATTAGAGCTTTAACATCACTGGGGAAACCCTGATACAGTAATATCACCAAATATAATGTATGTCACCTGATTCTTGCAATATCTAGACATAGTATTAAATGACTGAGACACCAATGGGCCGACAATGCTGTACATACAGTATCTCTCAGTTCTTCCTATGTACTGTACGCCATCTAATGAAACTAACACCAAGATAAACAGTTATGTTATTAAAGCAATAAGCCACATTGTGAAATATGGAGCATACAGATAGCAATATGGGAATGGTTACTCTAATATTGCTTTCTATGTAACTCACAATGGAGTGTATGTCTCGCATACATACAAAACAATACAAATTATATATTTTCTGTGCAATAGTCACACTAACACTCCTGGCGAAACAAAACTGAGCTGGATTTTGTTATAAAACAATGTCTAAACTACAGTACTGGCTATATCGGTGCATGTATTATAGTCAGATTCCTAATTTGCAGGCATGTTCCAATTTTTCAAGATTTGCCCCTGGGACTGTCCCAATTTCTTAGTAAAGATAGACTGCACAGGGCATACGGCATACACACAATAATGCATTTATGGGCTTTGTGAGATAATAGTTATTAACAGCATAAAACGCAAATAATAATAGATCAGGGAATATATCATGATGGGGATTGTAGGTCAACAATGTCTGTGAATACTGCTTGGTGTATAACATGCTCCTGTGCACTTTCCCTGCAGAATGATGGCCTTGGAACTTATTTTCAGACGTTGGCAGCTGTGTGCATGAACACACAAACACAGACCCAAGGTCGTCCATCTATGAACAATACAACCCTTAGGTATACTACTCTTTAATTGGAGAATACTATTTCTATTACAAGGTTAGATCTCTTTCAGTCATTGCTACAAGTCATAATAATCACACAAAGGAAGAAGGTGGAAGGCGGCCTTTCTGGACTGGAGATTAAAAGCCCCTCAGCAGAATATATTCATTGCCATTCATGCTTTATGCTAATTTAATAACCATTGTTCCACTTACTATACTTGTAACAATTGTAACAATATTCCATTGTGTGTTCATTCCAGACACTGGGAGTTGATGTTGTTAAGTGTCCGATGATGGTGGGCTATCCCAGGTTCTACACACTGGTCAGCCCAGTGACTGGAGGACTAAAAAGACTAAAAGAGTTGGATGAGTAGTTCTAGATCACCTGCCTGCAATTAACAAATGTGGGAATGGGATATACTACTATTAGAAGAACAGTTGCGTCACAGTTCTGCAATAAAAAGCACTGATGCCGGAGCCTTGTGGACTCAAGACCAGGGGCCCTGTAGGTTGAGACACAGCTGCTCCTGCCCCAAACCTGGACCATGGTATGTTGATTGCCACCTGCTCTGACTAACTGCCTATCTCTGGTAATTGCCTTGTGACCAGTATTCCTGCTCTTAGTATCCTGGTTTCCTGCCCTTTTTCCCACCCTAAGCTTGGTGCTTACCTGGAAGGTCGTAACCTGCGGGGGGCCAGAAACAAAAATTACTAGGCAGAAATGACTAACTGCCTAAGCCTGAGAAATTGCATCAATGACTGTCAAATATATATATTCCCTCCCACTAATCTCTGCTCTCAAGAGGCTCTGTCAGTCCATGGTCTTCAACAAACATGACTGGCAAGAAGTCGTGATCCATTTCTGGGTTTAGGACTAATGGAAGACTGTTTTAATATACAAATGATCGACACTACAATGATTAGGTCTTAAAGTTCAGTCTCCATCCATTTCTCAAGCATATGTTACTTCCCTGTATAGAGAGCTGTAAGTCATTATTTAGCTGGAAGATTGCCTCAATCTTCAAGTTATTAAGTTTTATAAGGCCCAGAGCAGGCTCTCTGAGTCAAAGTTCTGGCCAGCACACTCCGCCGTGATGTCCAACAGGGACCCCAACCACTCCATTAGGCATCCCAGACCAATTGCCACCCCTCTGTGAAGTTTTCTCCCAAATCCATCCAGTGGAAGGCCCAGTGAAGGTTCCTTGGGTCAAAGTTCTGCCCAGCGCACACCAACGGGAGGTCTGATGGGGACCCTAACCCTCATAAAACCTGGCTAGGATCCAACTGGACCACCTCTCTTTGGTTTCATCCCAATTGGTGCAGGGGTCTTAGTTGTTAGTGCATTAACCACCTTGACTAAATGGTATGCACCTAGGGACAGATTCAAATAGTGTTCTGCCCAGCATCCCAGGGTCAAAGTTCTGCCCAGTGTACACCAATGGGAGGTCCAACTGAAACCTCAACCCCCTAGTATGTCTTCTGGGATCCAATGTTACCACTCTGTGAAGTTTTCGTTCAAATCCATCTAGTGTAAGGCCCAGAACAGGCTCCCCCGGTCAAAGTTCTGCCCAGCATACACTAAAGAGAGGTCTGACCGGGACCCTAACCCCCCCTAAAACCTGGCTAGGATCCTACTGGACCACCTCGCGTTGGTTTCATCCCAATCGGTGCAGGGGTCTTAGTTGTTGGTGCTATAACCACCTAGACTAAATGGGGTGCACCTAGGGACAGATTCAATTAGTGTCTATTGAAACCTCAGATGCGCCTGTAATGTGGGTTATCTAAGTAATATAACTTTGCAAGTTTTTAGTTACACACAATTGAGGACCAAACAAATATGAGCATGGTTTTCATCCCATAATTTCTTACCATGTGTAGGGTTTGTAATTGAATTTGCCCCCTAAAGAGACAGGCACAACCGGTTTTGACACCTTGAAACCATTTTTCACCATGGCGCCCATACTAGTATACCAGTCCTGTCCTATTCATATGAAATTGCTGCATTTGAGAGATTTGTAGCAGCTCTGCACTTATTGTAAATGAATGACAAGGGGGTCCTTCATCCCTGCTCCATCTTATCAAAGAGGTTTACCTCTACTGAGGTCAACTACGATATAGGAAAACCCTCTCACTGTACTAATGACCACAAGTACCAGCAGTACATTCAGGGGAGAAGAGGTTGAACTTTCAGCACAGATTTCTCTCCTAAAATATCCATTATTATAATTAATTCTGGGAATAGTCATTTCTTCTGATCTGCTGGCCAGATTCCAGGACCAAATGTGCTACACCAATAAGGTGTCAAAGGCACCTACAAATAGAAGGTTTGTTCCTCCTGGTTGCCAGCTGGAGGTCCTTTAATGGAGATATGAATCATGGTTGGCAAGGGCATCCCAACAGAAGGAAAATAACTGATTTTATCCTCCAAGATTTGTGATGGCTGACAGTATATAAGGATGTCTCCTTCATCCAATGCTACAATGCATGGGGTCAAGTTTGTGAATTTTTTGGAAGTCCTTTCTCATCTGGGTCTCACCAGACCTTTTAGCAGTTTCTACAGAGCTTTGTCTCAGAAGACCAGGACAACTGCCCCCAACTGCTTGTCTGGGGAAAGTTCTCACAGTTTAACCTGATGCCGGTATCATGAAATATCATAATTGTACCATCACCATGGTTTCCACAGGATTTCAGCTCATCTTCCCATACCCCTTTCTGAAACCATGGGAATTGACTCATTAATTACCAAAACAAAAGATGGTTCCTACTCAGTCACTCATTGATTCCCGCAGATCCAGGAGAATTGTGCAGTACGTGGTCACTGGAAAAATATTGTATTAATATTAGAAAGGAAATTCCCCAGCTCTAATATAAAAAAAAAAAACATGGCTGGATTAACCAATTAGGCATACTAGGAACATGCCTATGGCACCAATGTCCAAGGGACACATATGCTTCATTTTGTTGTTGTTGTTTTTTCTACTGTACCAATTACCCACTTTTAGGATTAACAATCATGGGCATAGAGTATGTCCATCAATGTGCACAATTAATATTTAAGGGTGTATTACTATGTAATGAAATTGGGCTTAACAACTATTGACAGTGGGGGTGATTCAGTATAGGACAGAATAGCAAAACTACATGCAAGCAGCTTTGCAATTCCATCCTTGCAAACATTCAAATGCAGCAGAAGGTGTATGACACCCCCTGTATGACACCCCCTGTATGACACCCCCTGTATGACACCCCCTGTATGACACCCCCTGTATGACACCCACTGTATGACACCCCCTGTATGACACCAACTGTATGACACCCCCTGTATGACACCTCCTGTATGACACCCACTGTATGACACCCCCTGTATGACACCCCCTGTATGGCACCAACTGTATGACACCCCTGTATGACACCCCCTGTATGACACCAACTGTATGACACCCCCTGTATGACACCCCCTGTATGACACCCCCTGTATGACACCAACTGTATGACACCCCCTGTATGACACCCCCTGTATGACACCCACTGTATGACACCCCCTGTATGACACCCCCTGTATGACACCAACTGTATGACACCTCCTGTATGACACCCCCTGTATGACACCCCCTGTATGACACCCCCTGTATGACACCAACTGTATGACACCCCCTGTATGACACCCACTGTATGACACCCCCTGTATGACACCTCCTGTATGACACCCACTGTATGACACCCCCTGTATGACACCCACTGTATGACACCCCCTGTATGACAATAACTGTATGACACCCCCTGTATGACACCCACTGTATGACACCAACTGTATGACACCCCCTGTATGACACCCCCTGTATGACACCAACTGTATGACACCCCCTGTATGACACCCCCTGTATGACACCCACTGTATGACACCCCCTGTATGACACCCACTGTATGACACCAACTGTATGACACCCCCTGTATGACACCTCCTGTATGACACCCACTGTATGACACCCCCTGTATGACACCCACTGTATGACACCCCCTGTATGACACCAACTGTATGACACCTCCTGTATGACACCCACTGTATGACACCAACTGTATGACACCCCCTGTATGACACCAACTGTATGACACCCACTGTATGACACCCACTGTATGACACCCCCTGTATGACACCAACTGTATGACACCCCCTGTATGACACCCCCTGTATGACACCCCCTGTATGACACCCACTGTATGACACCCCCTGTATGACACCCCCTGTATGACACCAACTGTATGACACCCCCTGTATGACACCCCCTGTATGACACCCACTGTATGACACCCCCTGTATGACACCCACTGTATGACACCAACTGTATGACACCCCCTGTATGACACCTCCTGTATGACACCCACTGTATGACACCCCCTGTATGACACCCACTGTATGACACCCCCTGTATGACACCAACTGTATGACACCCCCTGTATGACACCCCCTGTATGACACCCACTGTATGACACCAACTGTATGACACCCCCTGTATGACACCCCTTGTATGATACCAACTGTATGACACCCCCTGTATGACACCCCCTGTATGACACCAACTGTATGACACCCCCTGTATGAGACCAACTGTATGACACCCCCTGTATGACACCCACTGTATGACACCAACTGTATGACACCCCCTGTATGACACCAACTGTATGACACCCCCTGTATGACACCCACTGTATGACACCAACTGTATGACACCCCCTGTATGACACCAACTGTATGACACCCCCTGTATGACACCCACTGTATGACACCCTTACTGCATTTGTGATCCCAGCACTGCGACCGAGGCTGGCCGGCTTGCGAGGCCAGGAAATTGTGTCCATGGACGCAGCTCCTGGCATTGCCACTCCAGGAAAACAGGGCGGACACGCCTCAATTTCTGAGAACGCCAGCCGTCCCCGCCCCTGCACCTATGGCACCAATGTCCAAGGGACACATATGCTTCATTTTGTTGTTGTTGTTTTTTCTACTGTACCAATTACCCACTTTTAGGATTAACAATCATGGGCATAGAGTATGTCCATCAATGTGCACAATTAATATTTAAGGGTGTATTACTATGTAATGAAATTGGGCTTAACAACTATTGACAGTGGGGGTGATTCAGTATAGGACAGAATAGCAAAACTACATGCAAGCAGCTTTGCAATTCCATCCTTGCAAACATTCAAATGCAGCAGAAGGTGTATGACACCCCCTGTATGACACCTCCTGTATGACACCCCCTGTATGACACCCCCTGTATGACACCCCCTGTATGACACCCACTGTATGACACCCCCTGTATGACACCAACTGTATGACACCCCCTGTATGACACCTCCTGTATGACACCCACTGTATGACACCCCCTGTATGACACCCCCTGTATGGCACCAACTGTATGACACCCCCTGTATGACACCCCCTGTATGACACCCCCTGTATGACACCAACTGTATGACACCCCCTGTATGACACCTCCTGTATGACACCCACTGTATGACACCCCCTGTATGACACCCCCTGTATGGCACCAACTGTATGACACCCCTGTATGACACCCCCTGTATGACACCAACTGTATGACACCCCCTGTATGACACCAACTGTATGACACCCCCTGTATGACACCCCCTGTATGACACCCCCTGTATGACACCAACTGTATGACACCCCCTGTATGACACCCCCTGTATGACACCCCCTGTATGACACCCCCTGTATGACACCAACTGTATGACACCCCCTGTATGACACCCCCTGTATGACACCCCCTGTATGACACCCACTGTATGACACCAACTGTATGACACCCCCTGTATGACACCCCCTGTATGACACCCCCTGTATGACACCAACTGTATGACACCCCCTGTATGACACCCACTGTATGACACCCCCTGTATGACACCTCCTGTATGACACCAACTGTATGACACCCCCTGTATGACACCCCCTGTATGACACCCCCTGTATGACACCCACTGTATGACACCCCCTGTATGACACCCACTGTATGACACCCCCTGTATGACACCCCCTGTATGACACCCACTGTATGACACCCCCTGTATGACACCCACTGTATGACACCCCCTGTATGACACCCACTGTATGACACCCACTGTATGACACCCCCTGTATGACACCCCCTGTATGACACCCACTGTATGACACCCCCTGTATGACACCCACTGTATGACACCCCCTGTATGACACCAACTGTATGACACCCCCTGTATGACACCCCCTGTATGACACCCACTGTATGACACCCACTGTATGACACCCCCTGTATGACACCCCCTGTATGACACCAACTGTATGACACCCCCTGTATGACACCCCCTGTATGACACCAACTGTATGACACCCCCTGTATGAGACCAACTGTATGACACCCACTGTATGACACCAACTGTATGACACCCCCTGTATGACACCAACTGTATGACACCCCCTGTATGACACCCACTGTATGACACCCTTACTGCATTTGTGATCCCAGCACTGCGACCGAGGCTGGCCGGCTTGCGAGGCCAGGAAATTGTGTCCATGGACGCAGCTCCTGGCATTGCCACTCCAGGAAAACAGGGCGGACACGCCTCAATTTCTGAGAACGCCAGCCGTCCCCGCCCCTGCACCTATGGCACCAATGTCCAAGGGACACATATGCTTCATTTTGTTGTTGTTGTTTTTTCTACTGTACCAATTACCCACTTTTAGGATTAACAATCATGGGCATAGAGTATGTCCATCAATGTGCACAATTAATATTTAAGGGTGTATTACTATGTAATGAAATTGGGCTTAACAACTATTGACAGTGGGGGTGATTCAGTATAGGACAGAATAGCAAAACTACATGCAAGCAGCTTTGCAATTCCATCCTTGCAAACATTCAAATGCAGCAGAAGGTGTATGACACCCCCTGTATGACACCCCCTGTATGACACCCCCTGTATGACACCAACTGTATGACACCCCCTGTATGACACCTCCTGTATAACACCCACTGTATGACACCCCCTGTATGACACCCCCTGTATGGCACCAACTGTATGACACCCCTGTATGACACCCCCTGTATGACACCCACTGTATGACACCCACTGTATGACACCCCCTGTATGACACCAACTGTATGACACCCCCTGTATGACACCCCCTGTATGACACCAACTGTATGACACCCCCTGTATGACACCCCCTGTATGACACCCACTGTATGACACCCACTGTATGACACCCCCTGTATGACACCAACTGTATGACACCCCCTGTATGACACCCCCTGTATGACACCCCCTGTATGACACCCCCTGTATGACACCAACTGTATGACACCCCCTGTATGACACCCACTGTATGACACCCCCTGTATGACACCTCCTGTATGACACCAACTGTATGACACCCCCTGTATGACACCCACTGTATGACACCCCCTGTATGACACCAACTGTATGACACCCCCTGTATGACACCCACTGTATGACACCCCCTGTATGACACCCCCTGTATGACACCAACTGTATGACACCCCCTGTATGACACCCCCTGTATGACACCCCCTGTATGACACCAACTGTATGACACCCCCTGTATGACACCCCCTGTATGACACCAACTGTATGACACCCCCTGTATGACACCCACTGTATGACACCCCCTGTATGACACCCACTGTATGACACCCACTGTATGACACCCCCTGTATGACACCTCCTGTATGACACCCACTGTATGACACCAACTGTATGACACCAACTGTATGACACCCCCTGTATGACACCAACTGTATGACACCCACTGTATGACACCCACTGTATGACACCCCCTGTATGACACCAACTGTATGACACCCCCTGTATGACACCCCCTGTATGACACCCCCTGTATGACACCCACTGTATGACACCCCCTGTATGACACCCCCTGTATGACACCAACTGTATGACACCCCCTGTATGACACCCCCTGTATGACACCCACTGTATGACACCCCCTGTATGACACCCACTGTATGACACCAACTGTATGACACCCCCTGTATGACACCTCCTGTATGACACCCACTGTATGACACCCCCTGTATGACACCCACTGTATGACACCCCCTGTATGACACCAACTGTATGACACCCCCTGTATGACACCCCCTGTATGACACCCACTGTATGACACCAACTGTATGACACCCCCTGTATGACACCCCTTGTATGATACCAACTGTATGACACCCCCTGTATGACACCCCCTGTATGACACCAACTGTATGACACCCCCTGTATGAGACCAACTGTATGACACCCCCTGTATGACACCCACTGTATGACACCAACTGTATGACACCCCCTGTATGACACCAACTGTATGACACCCCCTGTATGACACCCACTGTATGACACCCTTACTGCATTTGTGATCCCAGCACTGCGACCGAGGCTGGCCGGCTTGCGAGGCCAGGAAATTGTGTCCATGGACGCAGCTCCTGGCATTGCCACTCCAGGAAAACAGGGCGGACACGCCTCAATTTCTGAGAACGCCAGCCGTCCCCGCCCCTGCACCTATGGCACCAATGTCCAAGGGACACATATGCTTCATTTTGTTGTTGTTTTTTCTACTGTACCAATTACCCACTTTTAGGATTAACAATCATGGGCATAGAGTATGTCCATCAATGTGCACAATTAATATTTAAGGGTGTATTACTATGTAATGAAATTGGGCTTAACAACTATTGACAGTGGGGGTGATTCAGTATAGGACAGAATAGCAAAACTACATGCAAGCAGCTTTGCAATTCCATCCTTGCAAACATTCAAATGCAGCAGAAGGTGTATGACACCCCTTGTATGACACCCCCTGTATGACACCCCCTGTATGACACCCACTGTATGACACCCCCTGTATGACACCAACTGTATGACACCCCCTGTATGACACCTCCTGTATGACACCCACTGTATGACACCCCCTGTATGACACCCCCTGTATGGCACCAACTGTATGACACCCCTGTATGACACCCCCTGTATGACACCCACTGTATGACACCAACTGTATGACACCCCCTGTATGACACCAACTGTATGACACCCCCTGTATGACACCCCCTGTATGACACCCCCTGTATGACACCCACTGTATGACACCCCCTGTATGACACCCCCTGTATGACACCCACTGTATGACACCCCCTGTATGACACCCCCTGTATGACACCAACTGTATGACACCCCCTGTATGACACCCCCTGTATGACACCAACTGTATGACACCCCCTGTATGACACCCACTGTATGACACCCCCTGTATGACACCTCCTGTATGACACCAACTGTATGACACCCCCTGTATGACACCCACTGTATGACACCCCCTGTATGACACCAACTGTATGACACCCCCTGTATGACACCCACTGTATGACACCCACTGTATGACACCCCCTGTATGACACCAACTGTATGACACCCCCTGTATGACACCCCCTGTATGACACCCCCTGTATGACACCCCCTGTATGACACCAACTGTATGACACCCCCTGTATGACACCCCCTGTATGACACCCACTGTATGACACCCCCTGTATGACACCCACTGTATGACACCCACTGTATGACACCTCCTGTATGACACCCACTGTATGACACCCCCTGTATGACACCCACTGTATGACACCCCCTGTATGACACCCACTGTATGACACCCCCTGTATGACACCCCCTGTATGACACCCACTGTATGACACCAACTGTATGACACCCCCTGTATGACACCCCCTGTATGACACCAACTGTATGACACCCCCTGTATGACACCCCCTGTATGACACCAACTGTATGACACCCCCTGTATGAGACCAACTGTATGACACCCCCTGTATGACACCCACTGTATGACACCAACTGTATGACACCCCCTGTATGACACCAACTGTATGACACCCCCTGTATGACACCAACTGTATGACACCCCCTGTATGACACCCACTGTATGACACCCTTACTGCATTTGTGATCCCAGCACTGCGACCGAGGCTGGCCGGCTTGCGAGGCCAGGAAATTGTGTCCATGGACGCAGCTCCTGGCATTGCCACTCCAGGAAAACAGGGCGGACACGCCTCAATTTCTGAGAACGCCAGCCGTCCCCGCCCCTGCACCTATGGCACCAATGTCCAAGGGACACATATGCTTCATTTTGTTGTTGTTGTTTTTTCTACTGTACCAATTACCCACTTTTAGGATTAACAATCATGGGCATAGAGTATGTCCATCAATGTGCACAATTAATATTTAAGGGTGTATTACTATGTAATGAAATTGGGCTTAACAACTATTGACAGTGGGGGTGATTCAGTATAGGACAGAATAGCAAAACTATATGCAAGCAGCTTTGCAATTCCATCCTTGCAAACATTCAAATGCAGCAGAAGGTGTATGACACCCCCTGTATGACACCTCCTGTATGACACCCCCTGTATGACACCCCCTGTATGACACCAACTGTATGACACCCCCTGTATGACACCTCCTGTATGACACCCACTGTATGACACCCCCTGTATGACACCCCCTGTATGACAGCAACTGTATGACACTCCTGTATGACACCCCCTGTATGACACCCACTGTATGACACCCACTGTATGACACCCCCTGTATGACACCAACTGTATGACACCCCCTGTATGACACCCCCTGTATGACACCAACTGTATGACACCCACTGTATGACACCAACTGTATGACACCCCCTGTATGAGACCAACTGTATGACACCCCCTGTTTGACACCCACTGTATGACACCAACTGTATGACACCCCCTGTATGACACCAACTGTATGACACCCCCTGTATGACACCCACTGTATGACACCCTTACTGCATTTGTGATCCCAGCACTGCGACCGAGGCTGGCCGGCTTGCGAGGCCAGGAAATTGTGTCCATGGACGCAGTTCCTGGCATTGCCACTCCAGGAAAACAGGGCGGACACGCCTCAATTTCTGAGAACGCCAGCCGTCCCCGCCCCTGCACCGCCCCTTAAATGCCTCTGCCTGTCAATCAGGCAGAGGCATAGAAGGGGCTGCTTGTGATCAAGCAGGACCCGTTATGCACATTCACAGAATTGGTCCTGTGTATGCGCAGATTCCCGATAATCTGGAATCTGCATTCAGCATTGCACTTGCATGTAATGCTGAATGAGCCCCAGTGACTCCAATTTTAACAAAGAAATGAGAAGAAATATGTCCAGAAATGCCAGCAACGGAATATAATTAGAGATGTGCACCGACCCCCGTGTTTTGGTTTTGGTTTTGGATCTAGATTTCTCCTGGTTTTGGATTTTTTTCCTTGGTGTTTTGTTTTGGGTTTTGGTTTTGGATATGTATTTTTTTTCAAAAAAATTATATAAACAGCTAAAACCACATAATTTGGGCCTATTTTTGTTTCTATAGTATTATTAACTATAATAACAATCATTTTCATGCATTTCCAGTCATTTTTAACCACCTCACAGCTCACAATATTGATATCACTATTTTTCACCAATACCGGCCAAAGGCTGCAGCGAGCTGGTCGGCTAAAGTAAGCGACAGAGCAGCGGCACAAACGCACGGCAGTATAAAAAAATGTCAGACATCTATGAAACATTGTCACACAGCAGTGGCAGACAGGATGGCAGTTTAATAAACTATAATAATTAGGGGTGAGCGGGTTCGGATTTCTGAAATCCGAACCCCCCCGAGCCCCCCCGATCCGAGTCCGATCCGAATCAGGCTCGACTTTTCCCGCCTGACTCGGATCTGAAATCGAGGCAAAACATCATCATCCCGCCTTCCGAGTCTCGCAGGTTTTGGATCCTATATAAGGTACCCACGTCGGCGCCATTTTCTCACTCGGCTGTGGACAGTGAAGAGGGAGGGTGGGAGTTAGGGCTGTGTAGTGTAGTGTAGTGTAGTGCTGCTGTTGTCCACTACTTCAAAGTCCATAGGGGCTGGCTGTGTTGTGCTGTGCTGCTGTTGTTAATAGGGGCTGTGTCCACTACTTCAAAGTCCATAGGGGCTGGCTGGACTGTGTTGTGCAGTCAGTTCTCCATAGGGGCTGTGTCCACTCCAAAGTCCTGTGCAGTGTCCCAGTCCTAAAGAGGTGCTGTAGTGTTGTCCAGGGGGTGCTCTGTCCATCAGGGGTGCTCCCCCCAAGTGCTAAAAAAATAATATATTTTCTGTGTTTGTGAATTGTGTGCGCAGTAGCCGCACGTGCATCAACAAAGTAGTGCCAAGCGTGCGCCTGTGTCATAAGTAAAGGGCCGGCTGGCTTGACCGTTAAAGGGTGCTGTAACCCCCGAAAGTACACTCCAGTCCAAACCAAAAAAAAATTATTTTCTGTGTTTGTGAATTGTGTGCGCAGTAGCCGCACGTGCATCAACAAAGTAGTGCCAAGCGTGCGCCTGTGTCATAAGTAAAGGGCTGGCTGGCTTGACCGTTAAGGGTGCTGTAACCCCCGAAAGTACACTCCAGTCCAAACCAAAAAAAAAATTATTTTCTGTGTTTGTGAATTGTGTGCGCAGTAGCCGCACGTGCATCAACAAAGTAGTGCCAAGCGTGCGCCTGTGTCATAAGTAAAGGGCCGGCTGGCTTGACCGTTAAGGGTGCTGTAACCCCCGAAAGTACACTCCAGTCCAAACCAAAAAAAAAATTATTTTCTGTGTTTGTGAATTGTGTGCGCAGTAGCCGCACGTGCATCAACAAAGTAGTGCCAAGCGTGCGCCTGTGTCATAAGTAAAGGGCCGGCTGGCTTGACCGTTAAGGGTGCTGTAACCCCCGAAAGTACACTCCAGTCCAAACCAAAAAAAAAATTATTTTCTGTGTTTGTGAATTGTGTGCGCAGTAGCCGCACGTGCATCAACAAAGTAGTGCCAAGCGTGCGCCTGTGTCATAAGTAAAGGGCCGGCTGGCTTGACCGTTAAAGGGTGCTGTAACCCCCAAAGTACACTCCAGTCCAAACCAAAAATTTTTTTATTTTCTGTGTTTGTGAATTGTGTGCGCAGTAGCCGCACGTGCATCAACAAAGTAGTGCCAAGCGTGCGCCTGTGTCATAAGTAAAGGGCCGGCTGGCTTGACCGTTAAAGGGTGCTGTAACCCCCGAAAGTACACTCCAGTCCAAACCAAAAAAAAAATTATTTTCTGTGTTTGTGAATTGTGTGCGCAGTAGCCGCACGTGCATCAACAAAGTAGTGCCAAGCGTGCGCCTGTGTCATAAGTAAAGGGCCGGCTGGCTTGACCGTTAAAGGGTGCTGTAACCCCCAAAGTACACTCCAGTCCAAACCGAAAAAAAATTATTTTCTGTGTTTGTGAATTGTGTGCGCAGTAGCCGCACGTGCATCAACAAAGTAGTGCCAAGTGTGCGCCTGTGTCATAAGTAAAGGGCCGGCTGGCTTGACCGTTAAAGGGTGCTGTAACCCCCGAAAGTACACTCCAGTCCAAACCAAAAAAAAAATTATTTTCTGTGTTTGTGAATTGTGTGCGCAGTAGCCGCACGTGCATCAACAAAGTAGTGCCAAGCGTGCGCCTGTGTCATAAGTAAAGGGCCGGCTGGCTTGACCGTTAAAGGGTTCTGTAACCCCCAAAGTACACTCCAAACCAAAAAAATATATATTTTCTGTGTTTGTGACTTGTGTGCACTGTGGCTGCACGTGCATCAACAAAGGAGCAGCGCCAAGCGTGTGCCTGTGTCCCATAAGTAAAGAGCCGGCTGGCTCATTTCTTAAAGGGTGGTGTAACCCACAAAGTGCACTACTCTCCAGCAAAAATAAAAAAATATTTTCTGTGTTTGTGTGCGCTTTAGCCGCACGTATATATATCAATATAACATAAATGGAGGACCAAACTTTCTCTGATAAAAATAAAATAGGGAAAGATCAAGAACCACTTCCTACTAGTGCTGTTGCTGCTGCTGGGAGTTGTTCATCATCCCAGAGAGGAAGTAGGAACATCACTACTTTTACTAAACAATTGACCCTCCAACAGTCCCTAGCGATGAGGATGAAGTACGACAGCAGTCATCCTGAAGCAAAACGTATATAACTGAGGCCTTGACTGCTATGTTGGTGTTAGACGTGCGTCCGGTATCCGACATTAGTGCAGTGGGATTTAGACAATTGATGGAGGTAGTGTGTCCTCGGTTCCAAATCCCGTCTAGATTCCACCTGCATCCTCAAAGCAGCAGCGACAAGCGTGCGTCTGTCTGTTAAAGGGTGGTGACACCCTCAAAGTGTGCTACACAAACAATTAAAATATTGTTCTTTTTTTTTCTGTCTTTGTGAAATGTGTGGGCTGTAGCCGCACCTGCATCCTTAAAGCAGCAGCGACAAGCGTGCGTCTGTCTGTTAAAGGGTGGTGACACCCTCAAAGTGTGCTACACAAACAATTAAAATATTGTTCTTTTTTTTTCTGTCTTTGTGAATTGTGTGGGCTGTAGCCGCACTTGCATCCTCAAAGCAGCAGCGACAAGCGTGCGTCTGTCTGTTAAAGGGTGGTGACACCCTCAAAGTGTTCTACACAAACAATTAAAATATTGTTCTTTTTTTTCGGTCTTTGTGAAATGTGTGGGCTGTAGCCGCACCTGCATCCTTAAAGCAGCAGCGACAATCGTGCGTCTGTCTGTTAAAGGGTGGTGTAACTCTCAAAGTGCTCCAAAAAATAAAAAACTATTTTTTTTATGTGTTTGTGACTTGTGTGCGATGTAGCCGCACTTGCATCCTCAAAGCAGCAGTGACAAGCGTGCGTCTGTCTGTTAAAGGGTGGTGACACCCTCAAAGTGTGCTACACAAACAATAAAAATATTCTTCTTTTTTCTGTCTTTGTGAATTGTGTGGGCTGTAGCCGCACCTGCATCCTTAAAGCAGCAGCGACAAGCATGCGTCTGTCTGTTAAAGGGTGGTGTAACTCTCAAAGTGCTCCAAAAAATAAAAAACTATTTTTTTTATGTGTTTGTGACTTGTGTGCGATGTAGCCGCACTTGCATCCTCAAAGCAGCAGCGACAAGCGTGCGTCTGTCTGTTAAAGGGTGGTGACACCCTCAAAGTGTGCTACACAAACAATAAAAATATTCTTCTTTTTTCTGTCTTTGTGAATTGTGTGGGCTGTAGCCGCACCTGCATCCTTAAAGCAGCAGCGACAAGCGTGCGTCTGTCTGTTAAAGGGTGGTGACACCCTCAAAGTGTGCTACACAAACAATTAAAATATTGTTCTTTTTTTTCGGTCTTTGTGAAATGTGTGGGCTGTAGCCGCACCTGCATCCTTAAAGCAGCAGCGACAAGCGTGCGTCTGTCTGTTAAAGGGTGGTGACACCCTCAAAGTGTGCTACACAAAGAATAAAAATATTCTTCTTCTTTTTTCTGTCTTTGTGAATTGTGTGGGCTGTAGCCGCACTTGCATCCTCAAAGCAGCAGCGACAAGCGTGCGTCTGTCTGTTAGAGGGTGGTGTAACCCTCAAAGTGTGCTCCACAAACAATAAAAATATTCTTTTTTTTTTTCTGTCTTTGTGAATTGTGTGGGCTGTAGCCGCACTTGAATCCTCAAAGCAGCAGCGACAAGCGTGCGTCTGTCTGTTAAAGGATTACATCGGTGACAGCATCCAAGTAGGCATGTCAGACAGTCCGTACCTGTACTGGCAGGAAAAAGAAGCAATTTGGAGGTCCCTGTACAAACTGGCTCTATTTTACCTGAGTTGCCCCCCCTCCAGTGTGTACTCCGAAAGAGTGTTTAGTGCAGCCGGGAACCTTGTTAGCGAAAGGCGTAGGAGGTTGCTTCCACAAAATGTGGAGAAGATGATGTTTATAAAATGAATGATCAACTCTTCCAGGGAGACCAGCCTCCAGAACGTACAGAGGGACCTGTGGTTCCAGCAGGGACGAATTAATACTCTGTGAGGATGAGGATGTACATAACACTGAAGAGGGTGAGGAATCTGTGGATGAGGAGGATGAGGATGACTTCTTGCCTCTGTAGAGCCAGTTTGTGCAGGGACAGATTAATTGCCAGCTTGTTTTGTGGGGGCCCAAACGAACCAATCATTTCAGCCACAGTTGTGTGGCAGACCCTGGCGCTGAAATGATTGGTTTGTTAAAGTGTGCATGTCCTGTTTATACAACATAAGGGTGGGTGGGAGGGCCCAAGGACAATTCCATCTTGCACCTCTTTTTTTTCTTTGCATTATGTACTGTTTGGGGCCTAGTTTTTCAATGCCATCCTGTCTGCCACTGCAGTTTCACGCCTAGATGGGTCACGTGTTTGTGCCGCCCACTCGTGTCGCTTAGCATAGTCATCCAGCTACCTCGGTGCAACCTTTTGGACATAAAAACACTATTGTGAGGTGTGAGGTATTCAGAATAGACTGGAAATGAGTGGAAATTAAGGTTATTGAGGTTAATAATAACATAGGAGCAGAAAAACCTACAAATTCTGTGATTTTAGCTGTTTTTATGCTTTTTTTCAAAAAAATACAGATCCAAAACACAAAACCCAGAACCCAAAACACGGAAGGGTGGTTTTGGCAAAACCAATCCAGATCCAAAACACGAAGAAAGATCCAGATCCAAAACCAAAACACAAAACACGAAAAGTGGCCGGTGCACACCCCTAATAATAATGTCAGTCGGCAATGCCCCAAATTGTGCAAAATGTAAAGGAAAGAGGTGCAAGATGGAATTGTCCCTCTCACCAACTCTTATGTGGGATATTATAAAGGACATGCACAGTTTAGCAAGCCAAGCACTTTAGCCACTAGGACTGACACTTTCGTGGCTGAACTCCTTGGTTTGTTTGGGCCCCACAAAACATTTTTTTGGAAAGACTATCTTCAATTATTAAGGAGGAGGATGATGATGAGGGTGTTGGTGGTGGAGATTCCATGTGCTGGTCCAAACTGCTGGTAGCTGATACTGGACGGCTTGTTATTCATTTATACATTATTGTCATTTTGTTAAACAAATTGCATGAACTCGCTGCAAATGACGTAACAGGGAGGAGGTGCCTAGATGGTTAATGTCCCTTCCTTTGCTAACTTTGGCTTCAAAATGGAACAGATGCCTTCACAACTGTTATCAGAATTTAAATTAAAATAATTCCACACCCAAGATGTTGCTTTTCTTTTTATCATGAGCAAGAACTGCTGCCACTAGTGGCTGATTTACGCAAACATCCTCATCATCAACATCCACATTAGCGTCAGATAGGACACAAATTTCCCCCTCATCCTCCTTTTGCACTTCCTTCACACAATCATCCTAATTTTCTATCTAATACTAGCACAGCCGTCATGGCATCAGTGATCCGCTGTGAAACTGGGTGACAGCTGTTATACTTACTTCCTCTATCAAAGGACTGTTTAATAGTCAATTGTTTTTTTAACTTACTACTAGTAGTAGACTTCTTGGTCCCTTTCTGGGATGAAGATCCACCCCCAGCACCAGACGTAGCGCTCAAGGATCCTTTTGAGAAATCACAGATAGGAGAGGAGTCTATCATGCTTTTGAAATTGGATGCAGGACTACTTCTGATCACGATTGAGGATGTTGATGATGATGCAGGTGTTGGTGGTGTAGATTGCAAACACTTGGATCCAGATAGAAGGGAGCAGCTATGTGACACTGGACTGATTGTTGTTAGGTTTTTTTTGTCCCCAAAGTTTCTGAATTTGAAATACCCTTTCCAATTTGATGAATGCGCTGCAAGTGATGTAACAGGGAGGAGGTTATTAGATGGTTATGGTCCTTACCTCTACTCACTGTTACTTGGCAATGGTTACAATGGCTTGGAAAAGGTTGTCCGGATTTGGGTGGAAATTATTCCACACATGAGATGTGGATTTTTTGGTCTTTTGCCAAGGCATGGCAACAATGGGATTTTCCCACCATGGGCAACAACAACTGTTGCCTGATTTACAGTTTTTACACAAACATCCTCGCCATCAACATACTCATCATCATCCTCATCATCCTTGCTGTTATCGCCAACTAGATGAATATTCTTCTCATCCTCCTCATGCAATTCCACAGAAGCATCCTCGATTTCTACGTCAGAAGGCACACAAATGGTGGAAGGAGGATCCTCTTCATGTACAGTATTACTAGAAAGGTCAGGCTCACACATGGCAACAGAGGACACACTTGGACTTTCCTCAGGGATTTGTGATTTTTTTTTTAGTACACAGTTGGTTCTGGTCTCTTGCTCGTCTTAACAATTTTAATTTTTTTTGTACCTCTCCTACAAGTATGCCACTGCCTTATCCTTTCCATGCTACATTGTGTAGTGAATGGCATGTTGCCAATTTTTTGTTTCTCTAAAGTTGATAGCTTTACATTTTTTGCTTTACCAGGGTAAAAGTTGATCTTTTTAGCCTGACTTTTTGGCCTGACTTAAGCCCTGGTAAATCGGCCTTCATAGATGACGTTGACGGCCTTGCATCATCATCCTGACTCCTGCTGGCAGCTACAAGACTGGTGTGTGGATTCTGCTCTCCGGTCATGTGACTGTCCTCCATACTCACTATGCACACAACCACACACAAAACAATGTTTTCATTTTTTTTGGAACACTGGGAGTGAACCCATGAAAGAGGCAGCGGCCCCTTGGCAGACAGCAGCACAGCACCCCTGCGCAGCTACGCCGATGACAGGTGTGGCTAACACGCACAGAAAAAAAAATTGTTTATTTATTTTTTTGGGCAGCAGCCCTTTGACAGACAGGAGCACAGCACCCCTGTGCAGCTACGCTGATGACAGGTGTGGCTAACACGCACACTAAAAAAAAGTTTATTTATTTTTTGGTGCAGCAGCCCTTTGACAAACAGGAGCACGGCACCCCTGCGCACCTATGCCGATGACAGGTGTGGCTAACACGCACACAAAAAAAATGTTTTTTTTATATTTGGGCCAGCAGCCCTTTGACAAACAGGAACACAGCGTCCCTACACACCTACGCCGATGACAGGCGTCGCTAACATGCACAAAAAAAATGTATTTATTTTTTGGTGCAGCAGCCCTTTGACAGACAGGAGCACAGCACCCCTGCGCACCTATGCCGATGACAGGTGTGACTAACACGCACACACACAAAAAAAATTTTGTTTTTGTTTTTGGGCCAGCAGCCCCTTGACAGACAGCAGCACGGCACCCCTGCGCATCTACGCCGATGACAGGTGTGGCTAACACGCACACAAAAAAAATTGTTTATTTTTTTGGGCAGCAGCCCTTTGACAGACAGGAGCACAGCACCCCTGTGCAGCTACGCCGATGACAGGTGTGGCTAACACGCACACTAAAAAAAAGTTTATTTATTTTTTGGTGCAGCAGCCCTTTGACAAACAGGAGCACAGCACCCCTGTGCACCTATGCCGATGACAGGTGTGGCTAACACGCACAAAAAAAAAATGTTTTTTTTATATTTGGGCCAGCAGCCCTTTGACAGACAGGAACACAGCATCCCTACGCACCTACGCCGATGACAGGCGTCGCTAACATGCACAAAAAAATGTATTTATTTTTTGGTGCAGCAGCCCTTTGACAGACAGGAGCACAGCACCCCTGCGCACCTATGCCGATGACAGGTGTGACTAACACGCACACACAAAAAAACATTTTTGTTTTTGTTTTTGGGCCAGCAGCCCCTTGACAGACAGCAGCACGGCACCGCTGCGCATCTACGCTGATGACAGGTGTGGCTAACACGCACACAAAAAAAATTGTTTATTTATTTTGGGGGCAGCAGCCCTTTGACAAACAGGAGCACAGCACCCCTGCGCACCTATGCCGATGACAGGTGTGGCTAACACGCACACAAAAAAAAAAGTTTATTTATTTTTTGGGCCAGCAGCCCATTGACAGACAGGAACACAGCATCCCTACGCACCTACGCCGATGACAGGCGTGGCTAACATGCACACACAAAAAACATTTTTGTTTTTGGGCCAGCAGCCCCTTGACAGACAGACAGACAAATTGATATTCAGTTAGGGTTAAACCCGAGGGGTTTTATGAGAAGATGGAAAGTCATCTCCAATGCAATGACATGTGTATAAAGAAAGACACATTAAATAAAACAGGGAGGAATAAATAGAATGGACATTGCAAAGTGTATTGTACTGGTGTACTGTATCTGCTATACTCTTCTCTCTCTGGTTCCCCATCTTGTCTCCTGTCCTACAAATGTTTCTCATACAGGATAAAAAAAATTGAAAATAAAGATTATGCAAAAGCGAAAGGACCTAGTGAAATAATTCAGTGCCCTGCGATGTGGGGCTGAGAATTGCTTTGGATCCCTCATTTACTTACGCTGATGTGGACTGTCTCAAAACTAATTTGCTAATGGGCTCTTATGTGTAACGGGGAAGCTCAGTGATTCCTTTTGTGATGTCAAAGGCAGTTTGGCTTTTTGCTCCTTTGCACTGAGGAACCCACTCAATAAACAGAATTCCTCATGCAACACATGCTAATTAGTGCTGAATTATTGGGAGTGAAAAGAAGGCATGTTTTATTGACTAGAACCTTAGCAACACAAAAGAACGCTGTCAAATAGTTACTTTATGAGAGGTCTCAGGCTTTCCTATGTACGTTCAGTGGATATTTATAAAATGTTCGTTACTATTAGATAACGAGGATGTTTTTGTCTCCTGAAGGGGAATAAGAATTTAACTTTGGGTAAATAAAAATTGTGGCAACTATGTTGCCCTTGGTGTGGCCGTTTACTGGGTGAAATCTTAATGAAACATGACCTTGGGGGAAAAGAATCGCACTCACAATGGGATTGATTTAATGGGCAATGCACTAAACGAGAAGTATTTAATTACAGAGGCCTAATTGTATGTGTTTTTAACTTGAACTTGCCGTTAGGATTTAAAGTAATATATTACACTGGCAGATATGTGCAGTAAATCACCAGCTCTTTACTGCTAGGCAATATAATTAGATATTTCAAGAAAGAGAAGAAAGGGTTCTAAAATCCAATTCATCCAATTTATTTTATGTTTGCAATTCAACAGCTTGGGCCAATTTGGAGGGCGAAATGCTGGGTGGTGAAGTAGAGAACCAGTTGTATATTCTGTAAAGATTGGCCATATAGCATTTGTATAATACACAACTGTTCCTTTCAGAGTGTACTCCCCTATCTCAGTGTATTATATCCAAGTGCCATGTTACCACCATACACAATAGTTATTCTACTAAATGAGTCTGCGTTGGTGGATATGTGGGATTTGTCATTTTCATGCTGCATTTCATTGAATTTTAAGAACGTACCTAAAAACGTACAAGAAAGTAAAATTATCCTCTGTATATTGACTTGATCATAATGTCAACACTGTCTTTATATTGTCAATGTACCTTTAACCTTGACAGTAGCCCCAATGCTAAACCGATGCCGACCGCTAAGATTAACCCTAACGTTAGCCCGAACCCCAATGCTAACCCTAAACCTGCCTCTAACCTTAATCCTGATGGTCACCCTAATCCTGACAGTAACCCCAATGCTAACCCTAAACCTACCGCTAAACTTAATCCTGACGGTAACCCTAATCCTGACAGTAACCCCAATGCTAACCCTAAACCTACCGCTAAACTTAATCCTGACGGTAACCCTAATCCTGACAGTAACCCCAATGCTAACCCTAAACCTACCGCTAAACTTAATCCTGACGGTAACCCTAACCCTGACAGTAACCCCAATGCTAACCCTAAACCTACCACTAAAATTAATCCTGATGGTAACCCTAATCCTGACAGTAACCCCAATGCTAACCCTAAACCTACCGCTAAAATTAATCCTGATGGTAACCCTAATCCTGACAGTAACCCCAATGCTAACCCTAAACCTACCGCTAAAATTAATCCTGATGGTAACCCTAACCCTGACAGTAACCCCAATGCTAGCCCTAAACCTACCGCTAAAATTAATCCTGATGGTAACCCTAATCCAAACAGTAACCCCAATGCTAACCCTAAATCTACCGCTAAACTTAATCCTGATGGTAACCCTAATCCTGACAGTAACCCCAATACTAACCCTAACCTACCGTTAAGCTTAATCCTGATGGTAACCCTAATCCCGACAGTAACCCCAATGCTAACCCTAATTTACCGCTAATATTAATCCTGATGGTAACCCTAATCCTGACAGTAACCCCAATGCTAACCCTAAACCTACCGCTAACATTAATCCTGATGGTAGCCCTAATCCTGACAGTAACCCCAATGCTAACCCTAACCTACCGCTAACATTAATCCTGATGGTAACCCTAATCCTGACAGCAACCCCAATGCTAACCCTAACCTATCGCTAAACTTAATCCTGATGGTAACCCTAATCCTGACAGTAACCCCAATACTAACCCTAACCTACCGCTAACATTAATCCTGATGGTAGCCATAATCCTGACAGTAACCCCAATGCTAACCCTAACCTACCGCTAACATTAATCCTGATGGTAACCCTAATCCTGACAGTAACCCCAATGCTAACCCTAAACCTACCGCTAACATTAATCCTGATGGTAACCCTAATCCTGACAGTAACCCCAATGCTAACCCTAACCTACCGCTAACATTGATCCTGATGGTAACCCTAACCCTGACAGTAACCCCAATGCTAACTCTAACCTACCGCTAACATTAATCCTGATGGTAACCCTAATCCTGACAGTAACCCCAATACTAACCCTAACCTACCGTTAAGCTTAATCCTGATGGTAACCCTAATCCCGACAGTAACCCCAATGCTAACCCTAAACCTACCGCTAAAATTAATCCTGATGGTAACCCTAATCCTGACAGTAACCCCAATGCTAACCCTAAACCTACCGCTAAAATTAATCCTGATGGTAACCCTAATCCTGACAGTAACCCCAATGCTAGCCCTAAACCTACCGCTAAAATTAATCCTGATGGTAACCCTAATCCAAACAGTAACCCCAATGTTAACCCTAAATCTACCGCTAAAGTTAATCCTGATGGTAACCCTAATCCTGACAGTAACCCCAATACTAACCCTAACCTACCGTTAAACTTAATCCTGATGGTAACCCTAATCCCGACAGTAACCCCAATGCTAACCCTAATTTACCGCTAAAATTAATCCTGATGGTAACCCTAATCCTGACAGTAACCCCAATGCTAACCCTAAACCTACCGCTAACATTAATCCTGATGGTAACCCTAATCCCGACAGTAACCCCAATGCTAACCCTAATTTACCGCTAAAATTAATCCTGATGGTAACCCTAATCCTGACAGTAACCCCAATACTAACCCTAACCTACCGCTAACATTAATCCTGATGGTAGCCATAATCCTGACAGTAACCCCAATGCTAACCCTAACCTACCGCTAACATTAATCCTGATGGTAACCATAATCCTGACAGTAACCCCAATGCTAACCCTAAACCTACCGCTAACATTAATCCTGATGGTAACCCTAATCCTGACAGTAACCCCAATGCTAACCCTAACCTACCGCTAACATTAATCCTGATGGTAACCCTAACCCTGACAGTAACCCCAATGCTAACTCTAACCTACCGCTAACATTAATCCTGATGGTAACCCTAATCCTGACAGTAACCCCAATACTAACCCTAACCTACCGTTAAGCTTAATCCTGATGGTAACCCTAATCCCGACAGTAACCCCAATGCTAACCCTAATTTACCGCTAAAATTAATCCTGATGGTAACCCTAATCCTGACAGTAACCCCAATGCTAACCCTAAACCTACCGCTAACATTAATCCTGATGGTAACCCTAATCCCGACAGTAACCCCAATGCTAACCCTAATTTACCGCTAAAATTAATCCTGATGGTAACCCTAATCCTGACAGTAACCCCAATGCTAACTCTAAACCTACCGCTAACATTAATCCTGATGGTAACCCTAATCCTGACAGTAACCCCAATGCTAACCCTAACCTACCGCTAACATTAATCCTGATGGTAACCCTAATCCTGACAGCAACCCCAATGCTAACCCTAACCTATCGCTAAACTTAATCCTGATGGTAACCCTAATCCTGACAGTAACCCCAATACTAACCCTAACCTACCGCTAACATTAATCCTGATGGTAGCCATAATCCTGACAGTTACCCCAATGCTAACCCTAACCTACCGCTAACATTAATCCTGATGGTAACCATAATCCTGACAGTAACCTCAATGCTAACCCTAAACCTACCGCTAACATTAATCCTGATGGTAACCCTAATCCTGACAGTAACCCCAATGCTAACCCTAACCTACCGCTTAACATTGATCCTGATGGTAACCCTAACCCTGACAGTAACCCCAATGCTAACTCTAACCTACCGCTTAACATTAATCCTGATGGTAACCCTAACCCTGACAGCAACCCCAATACTAACCCTAAACCTACCATTAAACTTAATCCTGATGGTAACCATAATCCTGACAGCAACCCCAATGCTAACCCTAACCTATCGCTAAACTTAATCCTGATGGTAACCCTAATCCTGACAGTAACCCCAATACTAACCCTAACCTACCGCTAACATTAATCCTGATGGTAGCCATAATCCTGACAGTTACCCCAATGCTAACCCTAACCTACCGCTAACATTAATCCTGATAGCAACCCTAATCCTGACAGTAACCCCAATGCTAACCCTAACCTACCGCTAACATTAATCCTGATGGTAACCCTAATCCTGACAGTAACCCCAATGCTAACCCTAAACCTACCGCTAACATTAATCCTGATGGTAACACTAATCCCGACAGTAACCCCAATGCTAACCCTAACCTACCGCTAACATTAATCCTGATAGCAACCCTAATCCTGACAGTAACCCCAATGCTAACCCTAAACCTACCGCTAACATTAATCCTGATGGTAACCCTAATCCTGACAGTAACCCCAATGCTAACCCTAAACCTACCGCTAACATTAATCCTGATGGTAACCCTAATCCTGACAGTAACCCCAATGCTAACTCTAACCTACCGCTAAACTTAATCCTGATGGTAACCCTAATCCTGACAGCAACCCCAATACTAACCCTAAACCTACCGCTAACATTAATCCTGATGGTAACCCTAACCCTGACAGTAACCCCAATACTAACCCTAACCTACCGCTAACATTGATCTTGATGGTAACCCTAATCCTGACAGTAACCCCAATGCTAACCCTAACCTACCGCTAACATTAATCCTGATGGTAACCCTAATCCTGACAGTAACCCCAATGCTAACCCTAACCTACCGCTAACATTGATCTTGATGGTAACCCTAACCCTGACAGTAACCCCAATGCTAACCCTAACCTACCGCTAACATTAATCCTGATGGTAACCCTAATCCTGACAGTAACCCCAATGCTAACCCTAACCTACCGCTAACATTGATCCTGATGGTAACCCTAACCCTGACAGTAACCCCAATACTTACCCTAACCTACCGCTAACATTGATCCTGATGGTAACCATAATCCTGACAGTAACCCCAATGCTAACCCTAACCTACCGCTAACATTAATCCTGATGGTAACCCTAATCCTGACAGTAACCCCAATGCTAACCCTAACCTACCGCTAAACTTAATCCTGATGGTAACCCTAATCCTGACAGCAACCCCAATACTAACCCTAAACCTACCGCTAACATTAATCCTGATGGTAACCCTAACCCTGACAGTAACCCCAATACTAACCCTAACCTACCGCTAACATTGATCTTGATGGTAACCCTAATCCTGACAGTAACCCCAATGCTAACCCTAACCTACCGCTAACATTAATCCTGATGGTAACCCTAATCCTGACAGTAACCCCAATGCTAACCCTAACCTACCGCTAACATTGATCTTGATGGTAACCCTAACCCTGACAGTAACCCCAATACTAACCCTAACCTATAGTTAAGCATAACCCTAACCCTGCCAAAAACACTAAGCCTAACCTAATGGTAATTCTGCCCCTAATGCTAACCCTAACGGTAACCATTACCCTAACCTATCCGTAACCCTACGCCTAATGCAAATGTCAACATTTTTAGAATGCCAAAACTTTATATGTCAACATTCTCAATGTTGACATTATTCAAGCATTGACATTTATGATGAGGATTTTTTTTTACCATGTCGACATTATGAATGTCAACCTTCTGGTGTCAACGTTATGAATGAGATGATATGGTAAGAGATAATATGGAGGGACAGATGGGATGGGGGGACAAACAGAGACATAGAGAGTGGGAGAAAGAATGGGACAAGTACCCACCATATAAGCACACAAACCATTGCTGAGGGCACGGGCAGAGAGGAACGCACATCAGGAGACAGAGATGGGTAAGTTGGCATACATACAATATTGGAGACAGAGACACACAAGGGTGGAGAATGAAGGATACAGGCACAAATCAGTATAGAATTGTACAAAGTGGGAGGACAATATGAGTATATAGAGTATTAGAGAGACATGAGAGAGGTATGGGGTACGGGCTACTGAGGCATTAAAGGACAGGGAAGGAGAAGTCAGACAGGTGGGCAGGCTGTGATACCTTACTCATCATTTCTATCTCCTCATAGTATTATACCCCTCTATCTCCCTTTCTATCATCATATCTCTGTGCAGGGAGATGTTAAAGTCTCAGTTCTACATCGCTGCTACTGGGAGGGAGGGAAGAGGAGGGGGGGGGGTTGCTCCTGTCATTAACCCCACCCCCCACCCCTATGAGAATTTGCCGCGAATACTGAATATTTAAAATAGGGGGCATGGCTAAATGATGAGATTCCCATAGATCCCCACCCCCAACGCACGGACCCGCCGATCCCCAGTAATATTCTACCCATTCTGCCCCACTTCACTAGGAAGAAGTGCCTACCCTTCCGGGGGTGCAGGGGGTATCCCAAAAAATCGTGATCCTCTCGTGACTTCCGAGAGGGTAGGCAAGTATGGTGTATAGTATACTGTACATGTGTTAGTGGGTGTATACTGTGTATGTAATATGTATATGTGTTAGTGGGTGTATACTGTGTATGTATATGTATTAGTGGGTGTATAGTATACTGTACATGTGTTAGTGGGTGTATACTGTGTATGTATATGTGTTAGTGGGTGTATACTGTGTATGTATATGTGTTAGTGGGTGTATACTGTGTATGTATATGTGTTAGTGTGTGTATACTGTGTATGTATATGTGTTAGTGTGTGTATACTGTGTATGTATATGTATTAGTGTGTGTATACTGTGTATGTATATGTATTAGTGTGTGTATACTGTGTATGTATATGTATTAGTGTGTGTATACTGTGTATGTATATGTATTAGTGTGTGTATACTGTGTATGTATATGTATTAGTGGGTGTATACTGTGTATGTGTTAGTATGTGTATACTGTGTATGTGTATGTATTAGTGTGTGTATACTGTGTATGTATATGTATTAGTGTGTGTATACTGTGTATGTATATGTGTTAGTGTGTGTATACTGTGTATGTATATGTGTTAGTGTGTGTATACTGTGTATGTGTATGTATTAGTGTGTGTATACTGTGTATGTGTATGTATTAGTGTGTGTATACTGTGTATGTATATGTGTTAGTGTGTGTATACTGTGTATGTATATGTATTAGTGTGTGTATACTGTGTATGTATATGTGTTAGTGTGTGTATATTGTGTATGTATTAGTGTGTGTATACTGTGTATGTATATGTGTTAGTGTGTGTATACTGTGTATGTATATGTGTTAGTGTGTGTATACTGTGTATGTATATGTATTAGTGTGTGTATACTGTGTATGTATATGTGTTAGTGTGTGTATATTGTGTATGTATTAGTGTGTGTATACTGTGTATGTATATGTGTTAGTGTGTGTATACTGTGTATGTGTATGTATTAGTGTGTGTATACTGTGTATGTGTATGTATTAGTGTGTGTATACTGTGTATGTATATGTGTTAGTGTGTGTATACTGTGTATGTATATGTATTAGTGTGTGTATACTGTGTATGTATATGTGTTAGTGTGTGTATATTGTGTATGTATTAGTGTGTGTATACTGTGTATGTATATGTATTAGTGTGTGTATACTGTGTATGTATATGTGTTAGTGGGTGTATACTGTGTATGTGTTAGTGTGTGTATACTGTGTATGTATATGTGTTAGTGTGTGTATACTGTGTATGTATATGTGTTAGTGGGTGTATACTGTGTATGTGTTAGTGTGTGTATACTGTGTATGTGTTAGTGTGTGTATACTGTGTATGTATATGTATTAGTGTGTGTATACTGTGTATGTATATGTGTTAGTGTGTGTATACTGTGTATGTGTTAGTGTGTGTATACTGTGTATGTGTTAGTGGGTGTATACTGTGTATGTGTATTAGTGTGTGTATACTGTGTATGAATATGTGTTAGTGTGTGTATACTGTGTATTTGTTAGTGTGTGTATACTGTGTATGTATATGTGTTAGTATGTGTATACTGTGTGTTAGTGTGTGTATACTGTGTATGTATGTGTTAGTGTGTGTATACTGTGTATGTATATGGGTTAGTGTGTGTATACTGTGTATGTATATGTATTAGTGTGTATATACTGTGTATGTATATGTGTTAGTGTGTGTATACTGTGTATGTATATGTATTAGTGTGTGTATACTGTGTATGTATATGTATTAGTGTGTATATACTGTGTATGTATATGTGTTAGTGTGTGTATACTGTGTATGTATATGTATTAGTGGGTGTATACTGTGTATGTATATGTGTTAGTGGGTGTATACTGTGTATGTATATGTGTTAGTGTGTGTATACTGTGTATGTATATGGGTTAGTGTGTGTATACTGTGTATGTATATGTATTAGTGTGTATATACTGTGTATGTATATGGGTTAGTGTGTGTATACTGTGTATGTATATGTATTAGTGTGTATATACTGTGTATGTATATGTGTTAGTGTGTGTATACTGTGTATGTATATGTATTAGTGTGTGTATACTGTGTATGTGTATGTGTTAGTGTGTGTATACTGTGTATGTGTATGTGTTAGTGTGTGTATACTGTGTATGTGTATGTGTTAGTGTGTGTATACTGTGTATGTATATGTGTTAGTGTTTTGTATGTTCATGTTTTTGTTAGTATGTTATATAGAATATATACGTTTGCTACATATATATATATATGTGTAAGTGTTTAACACACACATGGAGGGGTTGGGGTAGGCTCCATGTGGTTGGTGGGGTGGGGGGAGTAGGCTCCATGTGGCTTGGTGGGGGCCCCCACAACTTAGTTGCCCCAGGGCCCCCACAATCCGGCCCCGGTGCCGTGGAAGTCTCACCCCCACTGTCTCATTATGTCGTTATCTCACAGTACCAGAGACTGTAACATCAGAAAACTGCACATTTTATTTACATATGGCCAGTTACATCTAAGGAAGGTTATACCCAGAAACATCTAATATAATGACAGAGCATTAACTATGGGAATATATAGCATACATTAAGATTGAAAGCTGGGCCAATCCAGTCTAATAAAACAAGTGTAAAGCAAAAGGAGTTAACATTGTTCCTCCTGACACACCATTACTGAGTGGCAGGGGCGTAACCAGAGATCTCCTCAGGGCCCCCATACGTCTACCTATGCCCCCCATTGTCCCACCACAACCATCCTCCAGCCCCGCACTACATACCTCTTCCTGAGCCCGGAACGCCGCTCCATCTCTCCTCACTGAAGCTGGGAGAAGGCGTGGCCATGGTCCGAGGATGTCATCATAGCCACGCCTCCTCCCAGCTTCTAGTGACACGTATCAGAGGAGAACAGTTGTAATTTTTAATCCGGCGCGGGTCCCGATTCAATCGGCACTCGCGGACCAGCAGCCAATGCATATTTTCGCAGCGTATGCAGACTTGCGTTCCGTGCTGGATCAGGCCCATAATGGGTTGAGTACGGGATGTCGCCACTAAGAATCACGACGCCAGTATCCTGACTGGGTTAGAATGCCGACAGCTAGCGGTAAGTACTCTAACCCTAACCTTACCACTGCCCCTATACCTAACCCTCCCTCCCCGCAGCCTAAACCTAACCCTCCCCCCCTAGTGCCTAACCCCAACCCTTTCCCTAGTGCCTAACCATAACTCCTAACCCCACTACTTACCGTTGGGATGTCAGCTGTCAGGATTCTGAGCGCCGGTATCCCGTCTGCCAGGAACATAACTACATCCCATTATAATCTATAGCAACAAACAGTTGGATTTACTACAGGGTTGCCTACCCTCCCGATTCGTCCGGGATCCTCCCGATAAACACTTGCAGCTCCCGGCCCACCGGAAAGGCAGGCAAGCCTCCCGGCTGCCGCCAATCCCCCCCGGCCCCCCCGCAATTACCTGTTGAACCCCCCAGTGAGGCGATTCACGCTGAATCGCATCATTTTGGCCCTGCCCCCTGCTTCACAATGCCTTTATTATCGGCATTGTGTAGCAGGAGCGGGGCCAATATGATGCAATCACGTATCCCCGCCCCGTCACGCCCGCAAATCTCATCAGCCTGCTTGGCCACGCCCCCTTCTTGCCGGCCACGCTCCCTGCCCTGCCGATCTGGCTGCAGAAGAAGCTGCCAGATAGTCGGCAAGTATGATTTACTACATCTTCTGTAAATGCCTCCTGATGCTGGGGCGTCTTAAGAGAGGAGGGGGCCCGTGTGCACTCCCTGTGCTGGGCCCCCTCCTCTCTCTCCGGTGGCCAACAGCCGACTGACGCGGCTAGCCAACCACCGGAGCCTTGGTAGACTGGCGGCCAGTTTCCGGTGTTCTGAGCAGCGCAGACACCCGACGTGGGACCACGGACAGCTAAGTCTAAAATAATATGGGAGCAGTGTGTGCGGTGCGGGGCCCCCCTGGACCCGGGGAGCCAGTGTGACCCGCACACTGTTCCCATTATAGATACACCACTGTCCTGATGGCATCTAAGCCAACATTCTTCAACAAAGAGGGGAGGGAATTAGTTGGTGCCTATTGGTGTCTTGATTATATTTTTAAGGTTTCTACAGGAGATATTTTGGGGCTTTTTATATCCATTTATGTTGCTCTTGAACTTGTAGCCTAAGTAAGTTCAGGTTAGAACAGACGTCTACCTTCGTAAATCAGATTCTGGTCACTAATATAGAAAGCACATTGCGCACCAATGTACTACTGCAGCTGGTGTGTGATTGCTACACATTGACCTTGCTCCATGTTTGTTTGTAGGACTGAATATTGGCTTTAGAGGGCATTTTGTGGGCATATGAGCGTGCACAAGCAGACACTGCGACTGTACCCGCCCCTAGCTAATGGCCGAAATATTAAGTGATAAATGTGATTCCAGACAGAGCTACATAGCTAGTGCATAATGACCTGTGACCATTTATTAAAGTGCCCATTCCTTGTAAACACTCATTATCTATATTACATTACAAATTGTGTTTCTGTGTTTTTGCTCTATCTTGCTACGTTACTTAATCTTGAATCCTATATATAATCGGTTTAATGCTCAGAAACGTTAGCAAGGCAAAGTAATACAATTGTATAATGCCGTATGTGTACATCTGCTCGTTATTGAAAATATCTAATTGGCCAGTCATGTATCAGCTAATGCATAGGAGTGTGCAGGTGGTTGCAATAGTCCAGCGCATGGGCGTAACCTGGCGCGCCAAGAGGAGGGGCAGGTACTAATTCCCCGGGCTTGCTAGAAGGGTCCGGTGCCAGCCCCCCCTCCCACCTACCTCACAGCAGCCCAGCACATGCTGCTGTGCACAGTAGTCTCCTATCTATGCCTGTGGGGAGAGCGATTAGACTGATCGCGTCCCCTCCTGGCTTTGTGCCGGGCTGAGGGGCTCACAGCAGAGCAGCAAAATAGATTTTTATTTTTTTAAAGATTATTTTTTATCCTAATGGGGTGTTGTAATGCCTCCTGCAATTTGGCCATGCCCCCTCCACCTGGGCCCATCGCGGCTGTCAGCTCCCCTGGGCGTAACTACCATAGGTGCAAGGGGTGCAGCTGCTATGAGGCACAGAGCTGAGGGGGCCCCATCTTTCTTGTCAAATTACATGTGTTATATATATAATTTTCACCATTGGGTGGTTCATAGGGGCCCTTACAAAATTTTTATATGAAGCCTTCAAATCCCTAGAAACCGCCCCTGGTCCAGCGGGAGATGACAAGGACATGAATAAGAGATTTGGTAGTGACACGGGTAAGTAAGATTTAGCGATGGTGTGAAGGTGGAAGTAGCAAGATTGCGGAGTGTGAAGTAGATGGAGGAGTCAGGAATGACCTCCATGCAGTGGACTTGTGGCACTTGTGGCACAGGAAGGATGACAACGTTGGCAATTGGGAGAGGTGGGAAGTAATGGGGGTTCCTGGACAGGGATTAGAGAAACAATAAAGTCAATTATAGACACGCTGAGTTTAAGAAAGAACTTGGGCATCCAGGAAGTGATGGAAAAGAGACAGCTGGAGATGTAAGAGAGTATGGAGAGGTCAGTAGAGGAGAGTTAGATTTGAGTACCATCAGCATGAATGTGGTATTGTAGACCAAAAGCGCTCATGAGATCGCCAAGAGAGGATGTGTAGAGCGAGAAGCGAAGGGGATCACAGGCAGATCTTGGCAGAACACCAACAAGAAGAGAGAGTGGCCGGTTAGAAAGATAGGAAAGAGAGCCAAGAGAGATCAATGTCATAGAGGCCAAAAGTGAGAAGGGTTTGAAGAAGGATTCGGTGTTCAATTGTGTCAAAGGCAGATGATTGGTCAAGGAGGATAAAAATGAAAAAAAACCTTGGATTTGGTGAGAATGTCATTAGTGACCTTGGTAAGGACAGTTTCAGTGGAGTGAAGAGAGCAAAAGCCAGATTGAATCAGGAATCAGGTCAAGAAGGGATTGGGAAGAAAGGAGAGTGGGCATGCACTGGAAGATGACTTCGTAAGTGACTTTGACCTTGGACAGATTGCTGGTGTCAGACAATGATGTGTAAGTATCTCAGAAACTGCTGCTCTCCTGGGAATTTCTTATACAACAGTCTATAGAGTTTACAGAGAGTAGTGGTCTAAACAAAAAATCCTTTTGAGCAGCAGTTCTGTGTGCAAAAATGCCTTGCTAATGAAAGAGGTCAGTCGAGAATGGCCAGGCTGATCCAAGCTGACAAGGAGGCAGCAGTAACTCAAATGACCAAGCATTACAGTAGTGGTATGACAGAAAAGCATTTCTCAATGCAAAGCACATCGAACAGTGAAGTGAGAATTCTACATCAGCAAAAGACCTCAGCAGGTTCCACTCCCGCGAGATAAGAACAGGAATTCTACACTGGGCAATGGGTCACCAACACTGAGCATTTGAAGAGTGGAAAAACATCATCTGGTCTGACAAATCCTGATTTATGTTGTGACTTGCAGATGGTAGGTCAAAATGTATGGATCCATACTGACTGGTGTCAACAGTTCAGGCTGGTGGTGGTGGTTTCTTGGTACACATTCTCCAACTTAATACCATCTAAGCATTTTTTAAATGACATAGCTTACTTGAGTATTGTTACTGACCTGATGCATCACTTTATGGCTACACTTCTCTCATCTTGTGATGACTTCTTCCTGCAAGAGAACGCGCCATGTCACACAGCACGCGTCACCTCACGTTGGTCCTACAAACATCAGATCACTGTACTTGAATGGCTGCCGCAATCACCAGGTCTCAATCCATCAGAGCACCTGTCAGATGTGGTGGAACAGGAGATTGGTAGCGTGAATGTGCAGCCACCAAAAGTGCAACAGCTGCGTGACGCATCTCCAGGGACCAGAGTCTCTGAGGAATGTTTCTAGAACCATGAGGAATCCAGGTCACAAAGATTACAGGCCTATCTGTGGGCAAAGGGGGATCCTACCTAGCACTAGAAAGGTGTCACTGAGTGTATGGTCTTAGGCGTTCTGATGTTGGACTTGTACAGTTATAGATCCACAGACTGTTGTCATGTAACGTAATAATAAGGGTTTCCCAAAGCTCATCTTGAGTATCTGGTATCTAGTCATCCGATAGGGAGCTACAGTATAACAACACTTCAAGAAGTAACTGTCCTGTTATACTCTCTATATCAAGCTTCAACGTGAAAATTATTGGATTTATGCTTTTATTCAAAGGAGGCCACATCTATGTGACCACACTGCCCCCATCCATCCACTGGTGACTGTGGGCCTCATTCAGAGGCGGTCGGAGGATGCAATCGGTCGCTCAGAAACTGGGCGGCCACTTGCATCCTGACTGCCCGCCTCTGTTGCGGTCGTTAGGCTGTGGGTTAACACCCACAGCTCTAATGACCGCTCCGGTGATGGTCGCAATGGTCAGAGACCATCGCGACCATCGGGGCCTACGACGAGACCCTAGGGTAGGGTCTCCCTTGTCGTAAGCCCCGGAGAGCTTCTGGCTCTGTCAGAGCTGGAAGCTCTCCATCAGTGGGGCCGCCCCCAAATGGTAGGCGTTCCCATGGGAACGCCTCCATTTGGGCTGCCACCCCCCCGGCCCACCTTCCAAACGGGGCGAGCTGTCAATCAACATCAACAGCTCACCCCCTTTGGATCGAGACCCGCTACGACCGGCGCTGTCGGTCGTAGCGTGTCTCACGCATGTGCACGGCAGCGCCGGCGCCGTCGTGCGCATGCTCTGTGGCGGGCCATCGACCCGGTCCGAGCGCATCGGCGCTAACGACCGGGTCTGAATGACCCCCAGTATATGTCATCATCAGCAGCAGCACCAGCGAGAGATCTGAGTGAATGTGGACGAATCTCTGCACATGCTCTCCTCCGAAGAGCTCGCAATTCCGTCTACGTATGCATGACACTGTCACGCCATGGAACACATATCCCGTGTACGAATGCCCAGGAACACTCGCTCAGTCACAAGTAGAGATCCAACCGAGATCTTTACGACTCTATTTCTGGAATGACTCTTATAGAGCATACACACTGTCAGATTTGTCAGATCTGTCAGATGAACGATTTGAACGATTTTACCAAAGATTTGAACGATTTTTGACTGCAATAAAATGAATGGATGTCTAGATAGACACCAGGGGCCAAATGTAATAGGTTGAGAGTTTAGAAAAGTGAGAGTTTCTGACACTTTTTAAACTTTGCTAATGTAATAAAGTCCAAAAACAAAGTAACAGAGCGAACTTGCATGTTTTTTTAGACTTAAAAAACTCTCTCGATTTAAAATCTCATTCAGATGTTTTCCCATTTTGAAGATAAAACTCAACCAATGTGAGAGATTACTGCTAAACTCTCACATTTTCTAAACTCTCACCCTATTACATTTGGCCCCAGATGTTAGACAGTCAATAGTTAGACAGGGAAAAAAGTTAGACACAAACAAAAGTCAGACACATTAAAGTTAGACATGTAAAAAGTTTGACAGATACAAAAGGTCGACAGGGTCAAAAGTTCGACATGAAAAAGATCGACAAAAATGGTCGACACATTTTGTTAGTTTTTAGCCATAATCTTCACCCTAACCCTAACCCTCCCCTTGGTGCCTAACCCTAACCCTCCCCCCTGGTGCCCAACCCTAACCGTGGGGGTAAGTGCCTAACCCTAACCCTCCAGTAAGTACCTAACCCTAAAAAAAAAAAAAAATATGTGTGGACCATTTTTGTGTCGAACTTGTTCATGTCGGAATTTTGACCCTGTCGATCTTTTGTACCTGTCGAACTTTTTACTTGTCTAACTTTAGTGTGTCTGACTTTTATCTGTGTCGAACTTTTATCCTTGTCTAACTATTGACTGTCTAACATCTGCTGTCTATATAGATTTATCTAATTATGTCTGTCTATAGTCCGGAACCCGTCGCTGACGGCATTAGGTCTGAGATGGTTCGCTGTAGACGGAGGCAAATGGCGAGTTTTTCAGAGTGTACAGATGCTGGCAGTGGACGCCTCAGTCCTCGCACATTCCGACACGCAGATGTACACCGGGGAAGGTCCTTGTAATGGCATTAACATAAATTCGAAAACATAACTGCGGCAAAAGATAGCAAGCCGACCGTGACTGCGTCAGCCCTCTGTGAGCTTTGGTTTGTCTGCGGCACTCTATCCGAGTACTTTACTGCACTTGCGCTGAGGCATCCTGTGACAGGCATTGATTGTGCTATAATGCTCACTATCCCCATAGGTGCTGTAAATCACTGTAATGGTAAAATCTCTGCC
Source organism: Taudactylus pleione (assembly GCA_031769625.1). Lineage (NCBI taxonomy): Eukaryota > Metazoa > Chordata > Amphibia > Anura > Myobatrachidae > Taudactylus > Taudactylus pleione. The sequence continues at coordinate 1,498,686 of JAUIMM010000745.1, forward strand.
TCAGAATGGAAAATCCAATTCCTCCAAATGAGGATCCCCCATGCTAATAAGCTGAGCTACCGGGAGCAGACATAGCAGGTACCTGCGGAGCTTGTGTAGAATCCCGCATGTCTGTTCTCTGTAACCAGCGGAGACTTCTGATTGCTTACAGTATATGTGCCAGACTATGGGGATTTCTGTTATTGCCATGACTAAGGGCCTAATTCAGAGCTAAAATCGTCCCAGCTGCTATGCGATAATATGCAAATGTCGCAGTCGCCGGGAGATGTATTGAAACGCTCACCTGTGGCTTTGCAAATTCAAGTACCTGCCGACAAAGATGCAGCCTCGAGCGCAGAACATTCGCTTGTCGCAGTCCTGAGTGACTCTATAGTCCCGCAGAATGGGCGCGGCAGCTGAGATGCCCGAGCCGTATTCCTTGCATATGGGATGGCAGTCGCAGGGTGTGACACGCCCTCAAAACGGTCACAACAAACCTGCGCTCTTTGCCGACACTCCCCGTTACCTCCCCCAAACACTCCCTGACTGTCAAACACGCTGTGAATAGTCTCTGCGAGCAACTACAGTATGCGCATTGTGACTTAGAAGCGTGCGAGGTTTACTAATAATCGCTGAAATCCATAAACATCGGAAAATAGCGTGCAACTCTCTGTATAAGGTCCTAACATTGTGACCTGAAGATTTTGATAGGAATTCCTCACGTGTGTGCGTGCACTTTTCCACACAATGCTGACCTCTGCGGCAATGAAGGGGTTAATGTATTGGCTTGAAATTTGATAAATGACCCCATACATCTTCATTGTTTGTGCCTGAGCTTCCTGGGCGTCCCAGCTCCTCTCAACCCTTATCAGAACACTCACCTCATTGGAGAGCTGGGCAGTTATTCTTCATTCAATGACAACGTAATGTGGAGTGATCTGTCTTACTCTGCCCAGCAACGCATTAACCCCCTATCCTGGCATGACGGGTACAACAATGCATCACATGCAACCAAAGCATCCAGCAATCCAGACATCAGCAGTCATGAACGGGATGCTGCAATAAGGGTGTATAGCAAGTTAGCAGCAATCAGGGGGCATTTAATCGTAAACTCTTTCCTGTGCAGTGTAGACATTATCACGCAGAACAGGACGTGCAGTACGTAACAATATATATAGGAGACGTGCGCTGAGCCCCATGTTTATTGGTTTTGGTTTTCGATCTGGATTCATCTTCATATTTTGATTTTTACAAAACCACCCTCAAGTGCTGTGGTTTTGGTTTTGGATCTGGGTTTTTTTTTTTTTGTTAAATAAAAATTGACAAAAAGTTTAAATAAAAAAAAAAAACAGCTAATATCATGTAATTTTTGCAATCCAAAATCTGAAATTCAAATTTCAAATCCGAATTCCGAACCGCGAGGAGATCAGAACCGCGACTCGGATTTATCCGGATCTCCCCAGTAAATCAGGGCCGCGACTTGGATCTGTCCGGATTCCTGAAATTCGGGTGGTTTCGGATTTCTAGAGAACCGAACTGCGCATTTCTAATATATATGTGTAAGCATGTAAAACGCTGTACATAAAATGAACGCGCTGCAAATATTTACGTTGTTGCGGCACACCCGAGACTTAGGCCCTGATTCAGACCCACTCGCGAGCGGCTGTCCGCTCGCAAGTGGGTCGATGTTCTGTACTGAGCATGCGCACGACGGAGGGAGCTCCGTCGTGCGCATGCGCCAGACGCGACGAGCGAAGGAAAGTCCTTCGCTCGTTGTGTCTGATCAAAGGGGGCGTGCTGTCGATGTTGATTGACAGCACGCCCCCTTTGGTGGGCGTGCCGGGGGCGTGCCTCCCTGACGGGGGCGTTCCCACGGGAACGCCTCCCGTCAGAAGCCGGCCCACTGACATCACTAGTGATGTCAGTGGGAGTGATTTTGGCTCTGATAGAGCCAAAATCACTCTGGAGCTTGCGGTTGAAAACCTCAACCGCAGGCTCCGGCTCGCAGTTTCGATGGTCGCGATGGTCAAGACCATCGTGGCCATCAAACTGCACGCTCGTATAGGCTGTGGGTGGTGACCCACAGCTATACGAGCGTTCCAGGAGGACGCTCCATTTTTTAGGAGGGCGGCCCTCATTCAGAGCGTGCGCTCTGCTCAGAGCGTACGGCTCTGAATGAGGGCCTTAGTGCACACGACACCCTAATGCTGATTATACATAAATAAACATAGAATTATTAAAGTGATTTGGGGGGGGGGGAGTGAGAAGCGCACGACTCAGCTAATATCATGTCTAATGATCTATCAGCATTTTAAAAGCAACAAATTGCATTTTTAATCCCTGAATAATGAGGAATTTGCTGATTTGCATAATGAAAAAATAAAGAAATAAAAAAAAAAAAACAAGAGGAAATATCTATTGCGTAGAGAAAATGCTGCGCATTTTATGGGGAATAAATCCTGACGCCAGAATGGGCGCCTTGTAAATAACGGTTTGGGCAGTGAACTAATTGAGAGGACATATTTGTAAAATAAGGAGGATGAAAGGGATGAGGGAGCCCCCACCCCATCCCCCACTGTTGTAACTAGCCAATTATTAAAAATCCGTCTGTGTACATAAAATATCTGCAATCGTGAACTTGCTAAAGAAAGACGTCCCTGTAAAGTATTCTCTCCTATTCAGTAAAGCAGATTGCTCCTTAAAGCTTTCATTATCGGAAAGCTTATAATAGACCAGTGGGAATACGCAGCGTGGTCCATAGCCCAGCATCAGATTGGCTGGTGCATAGTGCTGATATATAATTTAATTTTACAAGCCTCATGGATATAAACTACAGGGCATCGTCCTTCTGTAAAGAGCACAACGCACACCCAGGACTTTCATCAGCGGCTGGCACAATATCTGCGCTGCACATTATATACAATTCCTCCATGTTGGCTGTTCCTATTGTGCATACAGCAAGTCAGTCAGAAAATGCTTCTTAAATCCGTACCCTAAGTTCGCAGCGCTGTCTCTTGTGCTGCGCCAATCTGTTCAAAGCAATATAAGTTTTCAAGGGGGAGATTAAAAACACAGAAAGCAGAGAATTAAAAAAAAAAAAAGTGTTCAAACTGGGAGATACCGTCTGAGAACGTGTTATAGGAATTAAGAGCAGCCTATCTGTGATTTTCACGTCGGAAGCGTGTTTAGATTTATTCCTTAAAAAAAAACCTCAATAATAAAAATGTGGAGAAAAAAACTCTATTGCTCACAATTGTGGCGAATACCAGCTTCATCTCACTTAGGGCCTGATTCAGACTGGGAACACAGCGCTTGATTCATTAGAGATCGCAAATTCAATTGAGTATGCGGATCAGTCGATGGTGTGTACTGCCCATGCGAAGGCATCAGAGTACACGTGCGCGAGTTAGCCTTGTGAACGCTCTGCGATCACTCATTCAGTAAAAAAGCCATTGCAGAGTGAGTGACGGGAGGTCAGCATTTGGGGGTGGTGACTGGGGAGTGGTAGGAGAAACACAGAATGTCCGCTGCATGGTGTGCATAAATTAGCCACTGCAACGGCATACGCAACTTGTGTACTCACTGCGTACGACGAGGTTAGCAATGTCTGAGTAAGGTCAGAGCTGCTGTAATTGTGCGAGAGGGGCCGATGTTACTCGATGTTTCCAATGTATACACAGGATTGTGAGGTATTATGGATGGGAGAAAGCAGTAGTGGCTGTGTCTATGCTGGCTGAGCTGTGGCTGATGTTACAGATGTATACACAGGAATGTGAGGTATTACAGATGTGAGATAGCAGTAGTGGGCGTCTCTATGCTGGCTGAGCTGTGGCTGATGTTACAGATGTATACACAGGACTGTGATGTATTACAGATGTGAGAGAGCAGTAGTGGGTGTCTATGCTGGCTGAGCTGTGGCTGATGTTACAGATGTATACACAGGAATGTGAGGTATTACAGATGTGAGATAGCAGTAGTGGGCGTCTCTATGCTGGCTGAGCTGTGGCTGATGTTACAGATGTATACACAGGACTGTGATGTATTACAGATGTGAGAGAGCAGTAGTGGGTGTCTATGCTGGCTGAGCTGTGGCTGATGTTACAGATGTATACACAGGAATGTGAGGTATTACAGATATGAGATAGCAGTAGTGGGCATCTCTATGCTGGCTGAGCTGTGGCTGATGTTACAGATGTATACACAGGACTGTGAGGAATTACAGATGTGAGATAGCAGTAGTGGGCGTCTCTATGCTGGCTGTGCTGTGACTGATGTTACAGATGTATATACAGGACTGTGAGGTATTACAGATGTGAGATAGCAGTAGTAGGTGTCTCTATGCTGGCTGAGCTGTGGCTGATGTTACAAATGTATACACAGGACTGTGAGGTATTATGGATGGGAGAAAGCAGTAGTGGCTGTGTCTATGCTGGCTGAGCTGTGGCTGATGTTACAGATGTATACACAGGAATGTGAGGTATTACAGATGTGAGATAGCAGTAGTGGGTGTCTCTATGCTGGCTGAGCTGTGGCTGATGTTACAGATGTATACACAGGACTGTGATGTATTACAGATGTGAGAGAGCAGTAGTGGGTGTCTATGCTGGCTGAACTGTGGCTGATGTTACAGATGTATACACAGGAATGTGAGGTATTACAGATGTGAGATAGCAGTAGTGGGCGTCTCTATGCTGGCTGAGCTGTGGCTGATGTTACAGATGTATACACAGGACTGTGATGTATTACAGATGTGAGAGAGCAGTAGTGGGTGTCTATGCTGGCTGAGCTGTGGCTGATGTTACAGATGTATACACAGGAATGTGAGGTATTACAGATATGAGATAGCAGTAGTGGGCATCTCTATGCTGGCTGAGCTGTGGCTGATGTTACAGATGTATACACAGGACTGTGAGGTATTACAGATGTGAGATAGCAGTAGTGGGCGTCTCTATGCTGGCTGTGCTGTGACTGATGTTACAGATGTATATACAGGACTGTGAGGTATTACAGATGTGAGATAGCAGTAGTAGGTGTCTCTATGCTGGCTGAGCTGTGGCTGATGTTACAAATGTATACACAGGACTGTAAGGTATTACAGATGTGAGATAGCAGTAGTGGGCGTCTCTATGCTGGCTGTGCTGTGGCTGATGTTACAGATGTATACACAGGACTATGAGGTATTACAGATGTGAGATAGCAGTAGTGGGCGTCTCTATGCTGGCTGTGCTGTGGCTGATGTTACAGATGTATACACAGGACTATGAGGTATTACAGATGTGAGATAGCAGTAGTGGGTGTCTCTATGCTGGCTGAGCTGTGGCTGATGTTACAGATGTATACACAGGACTGTGAGGTATTACAGATGTGATATAGCAGTAGTGGGTGTCTCTATGCTGGCTGAGCTGTGGCTGATGTTACAGATGTATACACAGGACTGTGAGGTATTACAGATGTGAGATAGCAGTAGTGGGTATCTCTATGCTGGCTGAGCTGTGGCTGATGTTACAGATGTATACACAGGACTGTGAGGTATTACAGATGTGAGAAAGCAGTAGTGGGTGTCTCTATGCTGGCTGAGCTGTGGCTGATGTTACAGATGTATACGCAGGACTGTGAGGTATTACAGATGTGAGATAGCAGTACTGGGCATCTCTATGCTGGCTGTGCTGTAGCTGATGTTACAGATCTATACACAAGACCGATAGGTATTACAGATGTGAGATAGCAGTAGTGGGTGTCTCTATGCTGGCTGTGCTGTGGCTGATGTTACAGATGTATACACAGGACTGTGAGGTATTACAGATGTGAGATAGCAGTAGTGGGTGTCTCTATGCTGGCTGTGCTGTGGCTGATGTTACTGATGTATACACAGGACTGTGAGGTATTACAGATGTGAGATAGCAGTAGTGGGTGTCTCTATGCTGGCTGTGCTATGGCTGATGTTACTGATGTATACACAGGACTGTGAGGTATTACAGATGTGAGATAGCAGTAGTGGGTGTCTCTATGCTGGCTGTGCTGTGGCTGATGTTACAGATGTATACACAGGACTGTGAGGTATTACAGATGTGAGATAGCAGTAGTGGGTGTCTTTATGCTGGCGGAGCTGTGACTGATGTTACAGATGTATACACAGGACTGTGAAGTATTACAGATGTGAAAAAGCAGTAGTGGGTGTCTCTATGCTGGCTGAGCTGTGGCTGATGTTACAGATATATACACAGGACTGTGAGGTATTACAGATGTGAGATAGCAGTAGTGGGTGTCTCTATGCTGGCTGAGCTGTGGCTGATGTTACAGATGTATACACAGGACTGTGAGGTATTACAGATGTGAGAAAGCAGTAGTGGGTGTCTATGCTGGCTGATGTTACTGATGTATACATGGGACTGTGAGGTAATACAGATGTGAGAAAGCAGTAGTGGGTGTCTCTATGCTGGCTGAGCTGTGGCTGATGTTACAGATATATACACAGGATTGTGAGGTATTACAGCAGTGAGATAGCAGTAGTGCGCGTCTCTATGCTGGCTGAGCTGTGGCTGATGTTACAGATGTATACACAGGACTGTGAGGTATTACAGATGTGAGATAGCAGTAGTGGGCGTCTCTATGCTGGCTGTGCTGTGGCTGATGTTACAGATAAATACACAAGACTGTGAGGTATTACAGATGTGATATAGCAGCAGTGGGCGTCTCTATGCTGGCTGTGCTGTGGCTGATGTTACAGATGTATACGCAGGACAGTGAGGTATTACAGATGTGAGATAGCAGTAGTGGGTGTCTCTATGATGGCTGAGCTATGGCTGATGTTACTGATGTATACACAGGATTGTGAGGTATTACAGATGTGAGATAGTAGTAGTGGGTGTCTCTATGCTGGCTGTGCTGTGGCTGATGTTACAGATGTATACACAGGACTGTGAGGTATTACAGATGTGAAAAAGCAGTAGTGGGTGTCTCTATGCTGGCTGTGCTGTGGCTGGTGTTACAGATGTATACACAGGACTGTGAGGTATTACAGATGTGAGATAGCAGTAGTGGGTGGCTTTATGCTGGCAGAGCTGTGACTGATGTTACTGAGGTATACTCTGGACTGTGAAGTATTACAGATGTGAGAAAGCAGTAGTGGGTGTCTCTATGCTGGCTGAGCTGTGGCTGATGTTACAGATGTATACACAGGACTGTGAGGTATTACAGATGTGAGATAGCAGTAGTGGGTGTCTATGCTGGCTGAGCTGTGGCTGATGTTACAGATGTATACATGGGACTGTGAGGTAATACAGATGTGAGACAGCAGTAGTGGGTGTCTCTATGCTGGTTGAGCTGTGGCTGATGTTACAGATGTATACACAGGACTGTGAGGTACTACAGATGTGAGATAGCATTAGTGCGCATCTCTATGCTGGCTGAGCTGTGGCTGATGTTACAGATGTATACACAGGACTGTGAGGTATTACAGATGTGAGATAGCTGTAGTGGGCGTCTCTATGCTGGCTGTGCTGTCGCTGAAGTTACAGATGTATACACAGGACTCTGAGGTATTACAGATGTGAGATAGCAGTAGTGGGCGTCTCTATGCTGGCTGTGCTCTGGCTGATGTTACAGATGTATACACAGGACTGTGAGGTATTACAGATGTGAGAAAGCAGTAGTGGGTGTCTCTATGCTGGCTGAGCTGTGGCTGATGTTACAGATGTATACACAGGACTGTGAGGTATTCCAGATGTGAGATATCAGTAGTGGGCGTCTCTATGCTGGCTGAGCTGTGGCTGATGTTACAGATGTATGCACAGGACTGTGAGGTATTACAGATGTGAGATAGCAGTAGTGGGCGTCTCTATGCTGGCTGAGCTGTGGCTGATGTTACTGATGTATACTCTGGACTGTGAAGTATTACAGATCGGAGAAAGCAGTAGTGGGTGTCTCTATGCTGGCTGAGCTGTGGCTGATGTTACAGATGTATAAACAGGACTGTGAGGTATTACAGATGTGAGATAGCAGTAGTGGGTGTCTATGCTGGCTGAGCTGTGGCTGATGTTACAGATGTATACATGGGACTGTGAGGTAATACAGATGTGAGACAGCAGTAGTGGGTGTCTCTATGCTGGCTGAGCTGTGGCTGATGTTACAGATGTATACACAGGACTGTGAGGTATTACAGATGTGAGATAGCATTAGTGCGCATCTCTATGCTGGCTGAGCTGTGGCTGATGTTACAGATGTATACACAGGACTGTGAGGTATTACAGATGTGAGATAGCTGTAGTGGGCGTCTCTATGCTGGCTGTGCTGTCGCTGAAGTTACAGATGTATACACAGGACTGTGAGGTATTACAGATGTGAGATAGCAGTAGTGGGCGTCTCTATGCTGGCTGTGCTGTGGCTGATGTTACAAATGTATACACAGGACTGTGAGGTATTACAGATGTGAGAAAGCAGTAGTGGGTGTCTCTATGCTGGCTGAGCTGTGGCTGATGTTACAGATGTATACACAGGACTGTGAGGTATTCCAGATGTGAGATATCAGTAGTGGGCGTCTCTATGCTGGCTGAGCTGTGGCTGATGTTACAGATGTATGCACAGGACTGTGAGGTATTACAGATGTGAGATAGCAGTAGTGGGCGTCTCTATGCTGGCTGAGCTGTGGCTGATGTTACAGATGTATGCACAGGAGTGTGAGGTATTACAGATGTGAGATAACAGTAGTGGGCGTCTCTATGCTGGCTGAGCTGTGGCTGATTTTACAGATGTATACACAGGACTGTGAGGTATTACAGATGTGAAATAGCAGTAGTGGGCGTCTCTATGCTGGCTGAGCTGTGGCTGATGTTACTGATGTATACACAGGAACGTGAGGTATTACAGATGTGAGAAAGCAGTAGTGGGCGTCTCTATGCTGGCTGCGCTGTGGCTGATGTTACAGATGTATACACAGGACTGTGAGGTATTACAGATGTGAGAAAGCAGTAGTGGGTGTCTCTATGCTGGCTGAGCTGTGGCTGATATTACAAATGTATACACAGGACTATGAGGTATTACAGATGTGAGATAGCAGTAGTGGGTGTCTCTATGCTGGCTGAGCTGTGGCTGAGCTATGGCTGATGTGTACACAGGACTGTGAGGTATTACAGATGTGAGAAAGCAGTAGAGGGTGTCTCTATGCTGGCTGAGCTCTGGCTGATGTTACAGATGTATACACAGGACTGTGAGATATTATGGATATGAGATAGCAGTAGTGGATGTCTCTATGCTGGCTGAGCTGTGGCTGATATTACAGATGTATACACAGGACTGTGAGGTATTTCAGATTTGAAATAGCAGTAGTGGGTGTCTCTATGCTGGCTGTGCTGTGGCTGATGTTACAGATGTATACACCGGACTGTGAGGTATTACAGATGTGAGATAGCAGTAGTGGGTGTCTATGCTGGCTGAGCTGTGGCTGGTGTTACTGATGTATACACAGGACTGTGAGGTATTACAGATGTGAGATAGCAGTTGTGGGTGGCTTTATGCTGGCGGAGCTGTGACTGATAGCAGTAGTGGGTGTGTCTATGCTGGCTGAGCTGTGGCTGATGTTACAGATGTATACACAGGACTGTGAGGTATTACAGATGTGAGAAAGCAGTAGTGGGTGTCTATGCTGGCTGATGTTACAGATGTATACATGGGACTGTGAGGTAATACAGATGTGAGAAAGCAGTAGTGGGTGTCTCTATGCTGGCTGAGCTGTGGCTGATGTTACAGATGTATACACAGGACTGTGAGGTATTACAGATGTGAGATAGCAGTAGTGCGTGCCTCTATGCTGGCAGAGCTGTGGCTGATGTTACAGATGTATACACAGGATTGTGAGGTATTACAGCTGTGAAATAGCAGTAGTGCGCGTCTCTATGCTGGCTGAGCTGTGGCTGATGTTACAGATGTATACACAGGACTGTGAGGTATTACAGATGTGAGATAGCAGTAGTGGGCGTCTCTATGCTGGCTGTGCTGTGGCTGATGTTACAGATGTATACACAGGACTGTGAGGTATTACAGATGTGAGAAAGCAGTAGTGGGTGTCTCTATGCAGGCTGAGCTGTAGCTGATGTTACAGATAAATTCACAAGACTGTGAGGTATTACAGATGTGATATAGCAGCAGTGGGCGTCTCTATGCTGGCTGTGCTGTGGCTGATGTTACAGATGTATACGCAGGACTGTGAGGTATTACAGATGTGAGATAGCAGTAGTGGGTGTCTCTATGATGGCTGAGCTATGGCTGATGTTACTGATGTATACACAGGATTGTGAGGTATTACAGATGTGAGATAGTAGTAGTGGGTGTCTCTATGCTGGCTGTGCTGTGGCTGATGTTACAGATGTATACACAGGACTGTGAGGTATTACAGATGCGAAATAGCAGTAGTGGGTGGCTTTATGCTGGCGGAGCTGTGACTGATGTTACTGATGTATACTCTGGACTGTGAAGTATTACAGATGTGAGAAAGCAGTAGTGAGTGTCTCTATGCTGGCTGAGCTGTGGCTGATGTTACAGATGTATACACAGGACTGTGAGGTATTACAGATGTGAGATAGCAGTAGTGGGTGTCTATGCTGGCTGAGCTGTGGCTGATGTTACAGATGTATACATCGGACTGTGAGGTAATACAGATGTGAGACAGCAGTAGTGGGTGTCTCTATGCTGGCTGAGCTGTGGCTGATGTTACAGATGTATACACAGGACTGTGAGGTATTACAGATGTGAGATAGCAGTAGTGGGTGTCTATGCTGGCTGAGCTGTGGCTGATGTTACAGATGTATACATGGGACTGTGAGGTAATACAGATGTGAGACAGCAGTAGTGGGTGTCTCTATGCTGGCTGAGCTGTGGCTGATGTTACAGATGTATACACAGGACTGTGAGGTATTACAGATGTGAGATAGCATTAGTGCGCATCTCTATGCTGGCTGAGCTGTGGCTGATGTTACAGATGTATACACAGGACTGTGAGGTATTACAGATGTGAGATAGCTGTAGTGGGCGTCTCTATGCTGGCTGTGCTGTCGCTGAAGTTACAGATGTATACACAGGACTGTGAGGTATTACAGATGTGAGATAGCAGTAGTGGGCGTCTCTATGCTGGCTGTGCTGTGGCTGATGTTACAGATGTATACACAGGACTGTGAGGTATTACAGATGTGAGATAGCATTAGTGCGCATCTCTATGCTGGCTGAGCTGTGGCTGATGTTACAGATGTATACACAGGACTGTGAGGTATTACAGATGTGAGATAGCTGTAGTGGGCGTCTCTATGCTGGCTGTGCTGTCGCTGAAGTTACAGATGTATACACAGGACTGTGAGGTATTACAGATGTGAGATAGCAGTAGTGGGCGTCTCTATGCTGGCTGTGCTGTGGCTGATGTTACAGATGTATACACAGGACTGTGAGGTATTCCAGATGTGAGATATCAGTAGTGGGCGTCTCTATGCTGGCTGAGCTGTGGCTGATGTTACAGATGTATGCACAGGAGTGTGAGGTATTACAGATGTGAGTTAGCAGTAGTGGGCGTCTCTATGCTGGCTGAGCTGTGGCTGATGTTACAGATGTATACACAGGACTGTGAGGTATTAGAGATGTGAAATAGCAGTAGTGGGCGTCTCTATGCTGGCTGAGCTGTGGCTGATGTTACTGATGTAAACACAGGAACGTGAGGTATTACAGATGTGAGAAAGCAGTAGTGGGCGTCTCTATGCTGGCTGTGCTGTGGCTGAGCTATGGCTGATGTGTACACAGGACTGTGAGGTATTACAGATGTGAGATAGCAGTAGTGGGTGTCTCTATGCTGGCTGAGCTCTGGCTGATGTTACAGATGTATACACAGGACTGTGAGATATTATGGATATGAGATAGCAGTAGTGGATGTCTCTATGCTGGCTGAGCTGTGGCTGATGTGACAGATGTATACACAGGACTGTGAGGTATTACAGATTTGAAATAGCAGTAGTGGGTGTCTCTATGCTGGCTGTGCTGTGGCTGATGTTACAGATGTATACACAGGACTGTGAGGTATTACAGATGTGAGATAGCAGTAGTGGGTGTCTATGCTGGCTGAGCTGTGGCTGATGTTACAGATGTATACACAGGACTGTGAGGTATTACAGATGTGAGATAGTAGTAGTGGGTGTCTATGCTGGCTGAGCTGTGGCTGATGTTACAGATGTATACATGGGACTGTGAGGTAATACAGATGTGAGACAGCAGTAGTGGGTGTCTCTATGCTGGCTGAGCTGTGGCTGATGTTACAGATGTATACACAGGACTGTGAGGTATTACAGATGTGAGATAGCATTAGTGCGCATCTCTATGCTGGCTGAGCTGTGGCTGATGTTACAGATGTATACACAGGACTGTGAGGTATTACAGATGTGAGATAGCTGTAGTGGGCGTCTCTATGCTGGCTGTGCTGTCGCTGAAGTTACAGATGTATACACAGGACTGTGAGGTATTACAGATGTGAGATAGCAGTAGTGGGCGTCTCTATGCTGGCTGTGCTGTGGCTGATGTTACAGATGTATACACAGGACTGTGAGGTATTACAGATGTGAGATAGCATTAGTGCGCATCTCTATGCTGGCTGAGCTGTGGCTGATGTTACAGATGTATACACAGGACTGTGAGGTATTACAGATGTGAGATAGCTGTAGTGGGCGTCTCTATGCTGGCTGTGCTGTCGCTGAAGTTACAGATGTATACACAGGACTGTGAGGTATTACAGATGTGAGATAGCAGTAGTGGGCGTCTCTATGCTGGCTGTGCTGTGGCTGATGTTACAGATGTATACACAGGACTGTGAGGTATTCCAGATGTGAGATATCAGTAGCGGGCGTCTCTATGCTGGCTGAGCTGTGGCTGATGTTACAGATGTATGCACAGGAGTGTGAGGTATTACAGATGTGAGTTAGCAGTAGTGGGCGTCTCTATGCTGGCTGAGCTGTGGCTGATGTTACAGATGTATACACAGGACTGTGAGGTATTAGAGATGTGAAATAGCAGTAGTGGGCGTCTCTATGCTGGCTGAGCTGTGGCTGATGTTACTGATGTAAACACAGGAACGTGAGGTATTACAGATGTGAGAAAGCAGTAGTGGGCGTCTCTATGCTGGCTGTGCTGTGGCTGAGCTATGGCTGATGTGTACACAGGACTGTGAGGTATTACAGATGTGAGATAGCAGTAGTGGGTGTCTCTATGCTGGCTGAGCTCTGGCTGATGTTACAGATGTATACACAGGACTGTGAGATATTATGGATATGAGATAGCAGTAGTGGATGTCTCTATGCTGGCTGAGCTGTGGCTGATGTGACAGATGTATACACAGGACTGTGAGGTATTACAGATTTGAAATAGCAGTAGTGGGTGTCTCTATGCTGGCTGTGCTGTGGCTGATGTTACAGATGTATACACAGGACTGTGAGGTATTACAGATGTGAGATAGCAGTAGTGGGTGTCTATGCTGGCTGAGCTGTGGCTGATGTTACAGATGTATACACAGGACTGTGAGGTATTACAGATGTGAGATAGTAGTAGTGGGTGTCTCTATGCTGGCTGAGCTGTGGTTGATGTTACAGATGTATACACAGGACTGTGAGGTATTACAGATGTGAGAAAGTAGTAGTGGATGTCTATGCTGGCAGTGCTGTGGCTGATGTTACAGATGTATACACAGGACTGTGAGGTACTACGGATGTGAGATAGCAGTAATGGGTGTCTCTATGCTGGCTGAGCTGTGGCTGATGTTACTGATGTATACACAGGACTGTGAGGTATTACAGATGTGAGATACCGGTAGTGGGCGTCTCTATGCTGGCTGTGCGACAGCTTTGCATGCATTAGCATATTTTCGCAGCTGACCTCAGTGCGTAATCGCAGCTGCGTTCGCATTAGCGATCCGTAGTGAATCAGGCCTGATAGAGCAAGTAACTGTGCCTCTTGTTAACACCAGGCTGCACTGCAGGGGGGGCAGATGTATCATGTGCACAGACATTTAGATTTTCAACAGGGTGTCCTAACTGTATTATAAATTGCAGTGTAAAAATAAAGCTGTCCAGCATTTGTAGGCTAAATGCAAAAGCAGCCAGTATTTACTAGAGATGTGCACCGACCCCTGTGTTTTAGTTTTGGATCTGTATTTTATTTTTTCAATTATAAAAAACATGTAATTTGGACCTTTTTTGTTCCTACAGTTTTATTAACCTCAATAACATTAATTTCCAGTTATTTCCAGTCAATGTTGACCACCTTACAGCTCACCATATAGTTCACCAATATTGTCCAAAAACTGGCTGGCTAAACTAAGCCACAGAGCAGCGGCAAAAACACATGGCAGTTTAAAAGGGGATCGGTATGAATGACCGCCGAACCTATGTCCAGCGCCTCAAATCCCGACAACGGAATACCAGCAGCAGTGAAGATCCCGACAGGTAATTAAGGTAAATAAAGGAAAGGAGACCACGGCTGCACATGTGTAAAGGAAAGGAGACCACGGCTGCACATGTGCAAAGGAAAGGAGACCACGGCTGCACAAGTGTAAAGGAAAGGAGACCACGGCTGCACATGTGCAAAGGAAAGGAGACCACAGCTGCACATATGCAAAGGAAAGGAGACCACGGCTGCACATGTGCAAAGGAAAGGACACCTGTGATTATCCCTATGCTAGGAGCCTGATGACCGGCATGCCGAATGAAGGTCGTACTAGGAGCCTGACGAAACGGCAGCCGTGGTCTCCTTTCCTTTGGACATGTGCAGCCGTGGTATATTTTCCTTTGCTCATGTGCAGCCGTGGTTTCCTTTCCTTTGCACATGTGCAGCCGTGGTCTCCTTTCCTTTGCACATGTGCAGCCGTGGTCTACTTTCCTTTGCACATGTGCAGCCGTGGTCTCCTTTCCATGGCACACATGCAGCCGTGGTCTCCATTCCTTTACACATATGCAGCCGTGGTCTCCTTTCCTTTGCACACCTGCAGCCGTGGTCTCCTTTCCTTTGCACACATGCAGCTGTGGTCTCTATTCCTTTGCACATGTGTAGCCGTGGTCTCCTTTGCACACCTGCAGCCGTGGTCTCCTTTCCTTTCCACACATGCAGCTGTGGTCTCCATTCCTTTACACATGTGCAGCTGTGGTCTCCTTTGCACACATGCAGCCGTGGTCTGCATTCCTTTGCACATGTCCAGCCGTGTTCTCCTTTCCTTTGCACATGTCCAGCCGTGTTCTCCTTTCTTTTGCACATGTGCAGCCGTGGTCTCCTTTCCTTTGCACATGTGCAGCCGTGGTCTCCTTTCCTTTGCACATGGGCAGCCGTGGTATATTTTCCTTTGCACATGGGCAGCCGTGGTCTCCTTCCTTTACACATGTGCAGCCGTGGTCTTCTTTCCTTTGCAAATGGGAAGCCGTGGTCTCCTTTCCTTTGCACATGGGCAGCGGTGGTCTCCTTTCCTTTGCACATGTGCAGCCGTGGTCTCCTTTCCTTTGCACATGGGCAGCCGTGGTCTATTTTCCTTTGCACATGGGCAGCCGTGGTCTCCTTTGCACACATGCAGCCATGGTCTCCATTCCTTTGCACACATGCAGCCGTGGTCTCCAATCCTTTACACATGTGCACCCGTGATCTATTTTCCTTTGAACAAGGGCAGCCGTGGTCTCCTTTCCTTTGAACAAAAGCAGCCGTGGTCTCCTTTCCGTTGCACATGGGCAGCCGTGGTCTCCTTCCTTTGCACATGTGCAGCCATGGTCTTCTTTGCACACATGCAGCCGTGGTCTCCATTCCTTTGCACATGTGCAGCTGTGGTCTCCTTTCCTTTGCTCATGGGCAGCCGTGGTCTATTTTCCTTTGCACATGGGCAGCCGTGGTCTCCTTTGCACACATGCAGCCATGGTCTCCATTCCTTTGCACACATGCAGCCGTGGTCTCCAATCCTTTACACATGTGCACCCGTGATCTATTTTCCTTTGAACAAGGGCAGCCGTGGTCTCCTTTCCTTTGAACAAAAGCAGCCGTGGTCTCCTTTCCGTTGCACATGGGCAGCCGTGGTCTCCTTCCTTTGCACATGTGCAGCCATGGTCTTCTTTGCACACATGCAGCCGTGGTCTCCATTCCTTTGCACATGTGCAGCTGTGGTCTCCTTTCCTTTGCACATGTGCAGCCGTGGTCTCCTTTCCTTTGCACACATGCAGCCGTGGTCTCCATTCCTTTAAACACATGCAGCTGTGGTCTCCATCCTTTACACATGTGCAGCCGTGGTCTCCATTCCTTTACACATGTGCAGCCGTGGTCTCCTTTCCTTTGCACATGTGCAGCCGTGGTCTCCTTTCCTTTGCACACATGCAGCCGTGGTCTCCATTCCTTTACACATGTGCAGACGTGGTCTCCGTTCCTTTGCACACCTGCAGCCGTGGTCTCCTTTCCTTTGCACACCTGCAGCCGTGGTCTCCTTTCCTTTACACATGTGCAGCCATGGTCTCCATTCCTTTACACATGTGCAGCCGTGGTCTCCTTTCCTTTGCACACTTGCAGCCGTGGTCTCCTTTCCTTTGCACATGTGCAGCTGTGGTCTCCTTTCCTTTGCACACATGCAGCCGTGGTCTCCTTTCCTTTGCACACCTGCAGCCGTGGTCTCCTTTCCTTTGCACACCTGCAGCCGTGGTCTCCTTTCCTTTGCACATGTGCAGCCGTGGTCTATTTTCGTTTGCACATGTGCAGCCGTGGTCTCCTTTCCTTTGCACACTTGCAGCCGTGGTCCTTTCCTTTGCACATGTGCAGCCGTGGTCTCCTTTCCTTTGCACATGTGCAGCCGTGGTCTCCATTCCTTTACACATGTGCAGCTGTGGTCTCCTTTCCTTTGCACACCTGCAGCCGTGGTCTCCGTTCCTTTGCACACATGCAGCCGTGGTCTCCTTTCATTTGCTCATGTGCAGCCGTGGTCTATTTTCGTTTGCACATGTGCAGCCGTGGTCTCCTTTCCTTTGCACATGTGCAGCGTGGTCTATTTTCCTTTGCACATGTGCAGCCGTGGTCTCCTTTCATTTGCACATGTGCAGCCGTGGTCTCCTTTCCTTTGCACATGGGCAGCCGTGGTCTATTTTCCTTTGCACATGGGCAGCCGTGGTCTCCTTCCTTTACACATGTGCAGCCGTGGTCTACTTTCCTTTGCACATGGGAAGCCGTGGTCTATTTTCCTTTGCACATGTTCAGCCGTGGTCTACTTTCCTTTGAACAAGGGCAGCCGTGTTCTTCTTCCTTTACACATGTGCAGCTGTGGTCTCCTTTCCTTTGCACATGTGCAGCCGTGGTCTCCTTTCCTTTGCACATGTGCAGCCGTGGTCTATTTTCCTTTGCACATGTACAGCCGTGGTCTCCATTCTTTACACATGTGCAGCCGTGGTCTCCTTTCCTTTGCACACATGCAGCTGTGGTCTCTATTCCTTTGCACATGTGTAGCCGTGGTCTCCTTTGCACACCTGCAGCCGTGGTCTCCTTTCCTTTCCACACATGCAGCTGTGGTTTCCATTCCTTTACACATGTGCAGCCGTGGTCTCCTTTGCACACATGCAGCCGTGGTCTCCATTCCTTTGCACATGTGCAGCCGTGTTCTCCTTTCCTTTGCACATGTGCAGCCGTGGTCTCCTTTCATTTGCACATGTGCAGCCGTGGTCTCCTTTCCTTTGCACATGGGCAGCCGTGGTCTATTTTCCTTTGCACATGGGCAGCCGTGGTCTCCTTCCTTTACACATGTGCAGCCGTGGTCTACTTTCCTTTGCACGGGAGAAGCCGTGGTCTATTTTCCTTTGCACATGTTCAGCCGTGGTCTACTTTCCTTTGCACACGGGAAGCCGTGGTCTATTTTCCTTCGCACATGTGCAGCCGTGGTCTCCTTTCCTTTGCACATGGGCAGCCGTGGTCTATTTTCCTTTGCACATGTGCAGCCGTGGTCTATTTTCCTTTGCACATGTGCAGCCGTGGTCTATTTTCCTTTGCACATGTGCAGCCGTGGTCTCCTTTCCTTTGCACATGGGCAGCCGTGGTCTATTTTCCTTTGCACATGTTCAGCCGTGGTCTCCTTTCCTTTGAACAAGGGCAGCCATGGTCTCCTTTCCTTTGCACATGTGCTGCCGTGGTCTCCTTTCCTTTGCACATGTGCAGCCATGAACTCCTATCCTTTGCACATGGGCAGCCGTGGTCTCCTTTCCTTTGCACATGGGCAGCCGTGGTCTATTTTCCTTTGCACATGTTCACCCGTGGTCTCCTTTCCTTTGCACATGTGCAGCCGTGGTCTCCTTTCTTTGCACATGTGCAGCCGTGGTCTCCTTTCCTGTACACATGTGCAGCCGTGGTCTCCTTTCCTTTGCACATGTGCAGACGTGTAAAGGAAAGGAGACCACGGCTGCACAGTTTTGCTATTAGGGCATGCTGGGATGTGTAGTTCCACAGTGGCTGGAGGGCCGCATGTTCAAAATACCTGTTATATGAGAAAGCCAGCACGACAAATTATCTGTATACAAATGTAAAAGAATAAGTAAATAGAACAACGAGTAGAAGTCAGTCTGCGTGTAACAAGGCTCTTATGTATTCCCCAGCAAGCTTCTGCCGCACATAACCAGGAGGTACAGGCAACGTCTGACACTTTTTATGCAATTGATCCCATTCTGCCTTAGTTGAGAAAACTGTGATGTTAACATACATCATCACATCACACTTCAGCAAGCGCCCCATAAATCACAGCGTTATAGGTGGTGCTTACTAAATAGCAGCTCTCGCATAACAGCATGGTGATATAGTCAGTGCCAGTGATGAGCTAGGACCACGCCACGTGCTGCAAACTGTGCAACACGACGGACGCCTCAGCCTGAACACCGAACACCTATGTTTTATGGGAAAACTGACATTTTACTCTGGGTTGTCCTGCTGGAGTCCTGCAAGGAGTTGTCCCTATTTTAAGTGACTGCACAATAAACCGTTGCATTATACCACTTTCTGGAACTATATTTTTTAGATCCCAAATTGCTTTACATGAATAATTACCAGTGTTCTGTCTGCGAGCACAGAATGGTCACAGCGGCCCCTCTCCATGTACTGTGTATGTACCGTCACAGGGCTGCAATAATAGATTGTCAATGGTAATTACAGTTATGGGGAAAATATATTTAAGACTTGTATTTGTTAAATCTCCTTTGTACTTGGAAAAGTCAATTCTTCTTCTTCTTTCTTTCTCTTTCTTTCTTTATTTCTCTCTCTCTTTCTTTCTCTCTCAGGGAAAGTTGTGATTACGCACATAGGGCCAGATTTAGTGTTTTGCGTGCAAACCCGATGGTTTGCATGCAACACTGATTTGAGAGACCTGCACATATACAGGATCTGTACTGCACATATACAGGATCTAGGGATGTGCGCCGGACCATTTTTCCCGGATTTGGATTTGGTTCTAATTCGTCGTCCGGCTTTGGATTTGGATTTGGATTTGCCAAACTGCGGTGACTGGCTTTGGATTTGGATTTGGATTTGGATTTTTTTACAAAAATTGACAAAAAAAGCTAAAATCACATAAATTGGTCTTTTTTTTCTTCCTAGAGTATTATTAACCTCAATAACATTAATTTCCAGTCAATTTAGACCATATCACAGCTTATAATATTGTTTTCAACATTATTGGCCAAAGGCTGCAGTGAGCTGACTGGTTACTAAGCGACAAAGCAGCGGCACAACGACACAGACACCACAGTATAAAGTACATCTATGACACATTGCCACACAGCAGTGGCAGAAATGAAAAGTAGTGCACCCACCCAGTGGGGTACGGCCAGCAGAGTCACAGTACTTGTTTACATAGTGGGCTACGGCCCAAGGAGTCACAGTGCACAATCTTATTCACATTACAACGCACATAGGGCCTGATTCACATTACACCATAAAGTAGTGTCTCTTATTTATGTTACAACACACAGTAGTGCCCCTTTTACACAATGCCCACAGTAGTGCCCCTTTTACACAATGCCCACAGTAGCGGTGTCCCTTACACAATGCCCCCAGCAGTGGTGCCCCCTATGCAGTCCCCTTAGTAGTAGGGTCCCCTATGCAGTGCCCCCAGTAGAATGCTCCCCAGTAGTATGCCCCCCCATTAGCAGGCCCCCCCAGTAGTATGCCCCCATTAGCATGCCACCCAGTAGTATGCCCCCCATTAGCAGGCCCCCCCAGTAGTATGCCCCCCCAGTAGTATGGCCCCCCCAGTAGTATGGCCCCCCCAGTAGTATGCCCCCCCAGTAGTAGGCTTCCCCAGTAGCAGGCCCCCCCAGTAGTAGGCTGCCCCAGTAGTAGCCCCCCCCTGTAGTATGGCCCCCCCAGTAGTAGGCTGCCCTAGTAGCAGCCCCCCCCAGTAGTAGGCCCCCCCAGTAGTAGTAACCCCCCCCAGTAGTATGCCCCCCCAGTAGTATGGCCCCCCCAGTAGCAGGCACCTCAGTAGTATGGCCCCCCCAGTAGCAGACCCCCCCAGTAGCAGACCCCCCCAGTAGTATAGCCCCCCCAGTAGCAGGCCCCTCAGTAGTATGGCCCCCTCTGTAGTTTGGCCCCCCCAGTAGCAGACCCCCCAGTAGCAGACCCCCCCAGTAGTATAGCCCCCCCAGTAGCAGGCCCCCCCGCACCCCCAGTAGCAGACCCCCACAGTAGCAGACCCCCCCTAGTAGCGCTCCGCTCCCACGCCATCCGCTCTGCTGTCACGCGCTGAGGAGGGAGCCGGAAGACGGAGCTCATGTGTGAGCTCCAGCCGGCTCCCTCCGTGCAGCAGCCAATGGGAGTCTGTGTGACTCTCATTGGCTGCTGTAACAAACACACAGCTGCCGCTGGCGGCTGTGTGTTTGTGTCTGTGTAGGGCAGAGCGCTATCACAGCGCTCTGCCCTACACAATAGGAGCCCTGATGTCGGATTCTCTAGTGAGAATCCGACATCAGGTGGCCGCCGTTCGGCCCCGAACGGGGATCCGAGTCAGGCGGTGAACACCCGAACAGGGTTCGGGTGGACTCGGATCCCCAATGTTCAGAGCGGTTCGGATTCCACAGAATCCGAACCGCTCATCTCTAACAGGATCTGTACTGCACATATGCAGGATCTGTACTGCGCATATACAGGATCTGTACTGCGCATATACAGGATCTGTACTGGACATATACAGGATCTGTACTGGACATATACAGGATCTGTACTGCGCATATAAAGGATCTGTACTGCGCATATACAGGATCTGTACTGCGCATATACAGGATCTGTACTGCGCATATACAGGATCTGTACTGCGCATATACAGGATCTGTACTGCGCATATACAGGATCTGTACTGCGCATATACAGGATCTGTACTGCGCATATACAGGATCTGTACTGCGCATATACAGGAGGATCTGTACTGCGCATATACAGGATCTGTACTGCACATATACAGGATCTGTACTGAGCATGTGGAGGATCTGTACTGCGCATGTGGAGGACCCGCCTCACACACTTTCTTAACTCACACAACTTATTGGACCCACTTCAGTCCGGCTTTCGTTCCCAACACTCCACAGAGACAGCACTGACTAAGGTAGTAAATGATCTGGTCACTGCCAAGGCTAAAGGCCATTACTCACTCCTAATTCTTCTAGATCTCTCTGGTGCATGTGACACTGTTGACCACTTGCTTCTCATAAAAACACTACAGTCCCTAGGTCTTAAGAACACAGCTCTTTCTTGGTTCTCTTCCTACCTATCTGATCGCTCTTTTACTGTTCGTTTTTCTGATTCTGCCTCCTCTTCGCTACCTCTATTAGTTGGAGTACCGCAAGGCTCTGTCTTAGGTCCTTTACTATTCTCAATCTATACCTTCTCTCTTGGCAAACTAATCCGCTCTTTTGGATTTCAGTACCATCTGTATGCGGATGATACTCAAATCTACCTATCCTCCCCAGATTTATCACCATCTGTATTGGTCCGTGTCACTGAATGTCTTTCTGCCATTTCATCTTGGATGTCATCTCGCCACCTGAAACTTAATATTTCTAAAACAGAATTAATTATATTTCCACCGGCCAATAACAGTTACCAACCTGATCTCTCTATCACTGTTGATACCTTGACCATCCACCCCGCCCCACAAGCTCGCTGCCTTGGTGTCATCCTTGACTCTGAAATGTCCTTTGTTCCCCACATTCAATCTGTCTCAAAATCATGTTACATACATCTAAAAAACATATCCAAAATTCGACCATATCTCACACAAGACACTGCAAAATCTCTAATCCATGCACTTATTATTTCCCGCATTGACTATTGCAATAGCCTCCTTACTGGTCTTCCCAAAAACAGGCTATCGCCATTACAATCCATTATGAATGCAGCTGCGAGGCTTATCTTCGTGCAAAACGTTCTTCTTCTGCTGCTCCGCTCTGTCAGTCCCTCCATTGGTTGCCGGTTTTCTACCATATTCAATACAAATACTTTCACTTACACATAAGGCTATTAATCAAACCACACCAACATACATCTCTTCACTCATCTCAAAATATCTCCCAACCCGACCTCTCCGCTCAGCACAAGATCTGCGTCTCTCATCCCCATGCATTACTTGCTCCCATTCACGGTTACAAGACTTTCTTCGCACTGCACCCACTCTATGGAATAACCTACCTCGCACAATAAGACTTTCCTCTAGTCTCCAATCCTTCAAGCG
This sequence comes from Taudactylus pleione, assembly GCA_031769625.1. NCBI lineage: Eukaryota > Metazoa > Chordata > Amphibia > Anura > Myobatrachidae > Taudactylus > Taudactylus pleione. The sequence continues at coordinate 1,521,394 of JAUIMM010000745.1, forward strand.
TTCCCTGAAAACTCACCTCTTCAGGCAAGCTTGTCAGATTCCAGAACCTCCCACATAACCTTCATAGCTTCCATATCTAATTACATCCCCTTTTACAGTCCACACACAATCTCACACATTGTCTTTCTCTCACATCCTCCTGACATTTGGTCGACATTCCTGTGTGACTGGATCATGCAGCCACCAAGAAACTCTGCATTCTGGCTGGACCAAATTGCAATATATAGCACCTCTCCTTGTGTATCAATGCCTATTTCCCTATAGATTGTAAGCTTGCGAGCAGGGCCTTTCTACCTATATATCTGTCTGTTATTATCCAGTTTTGTTCTATTAATGCTTACAATTGTAAAGCGCAACGGAATATGCTGAAACTGAAATATAAGAAACTGTTAATAAATGAAAAATAAAATAAATCTGTACTGCGCATGTGGAGTATCTGTACTGCACATATACTGTATATACAGGATCTGTACTGCACATATATATACAGGATCTGTACTGTGCATATACAGAATCTGTACTGCGCATATACAGGATCTGTACTGCGCATGTGGAGAATCTGTACTGCGTATATACAGGATCTGTACTGCACATATACAGGATCTGTACTGCGCATGTGGAGGATCTGTACTGCGCATGTGGAGGATCTGTACTGCGCATATACAGGATCTGTACTGCGCATATACAGGATCTGTACTGCGCATATACAGGATCTGTACTGCGCATATACAGGATCTGTACTGCGCATGTGGAAAATCTGTACTGCGTATATACAGGATCTGTACTACACATATACAGGATCAGCACTGCGCATTTGGAGAATCTGTACTGCGCATGTGGAGAATCTGTACTGAGCATGTGGAGAATTTGTACTGCGCATGTGCAGGATCTGTACTGCGCATGTGCAGGATCTGTACTGCGCATGTGGAGGATCTGTACTGCGCATGTGGAGGATCTGTACTGCACATGTGGAGGATCTGTACTGCACATATACAGGATCTGTACTGCGCATGTGCAGGATCTGTTCTGCGCATGTGGAGGATCTGTACTGCGCATGTGGAGGATCTGTACTGCGCATGTGGAGGATCTGTACTGCGCATGTGGAGGATCTGTACTGCGCATGTGCAGGATCTGTACTGCACATATACAGGATCTGTGCTGAGCATGTGCAGGATCTGTGCTGCGTATGTGGAGGATCTGTACTGCGCATGTGGAGGATCTGAACTGCACATATACAGGATCTGTACTGCGCATATACAGGATCTGTACTGCGCATATACAGGATCTGTACTGCGCATGTGGAGAATCTGTACTGCGTATACACAGGATCTGTACTGCACATATACAGGATCAGCATTTGGAGAATCTGTACTGCGCATGTGGAGGATCTGTACTGAGCATGTGGAGAATTTGTACTGCACATGTGCAGGATCTTTACTGAGCATGTGGAGGATCTGTACTGCGCATGTGGAGGATCTGTACTGCACATATACAGGATCTGTACTGCGCATGTGCAGGATCTGTACTGCACATATACAGGATCTGTACTGCGCATGTGTAGGATCTGTACTGCGCATGTGCAGGATCTGTACTGCGCATGTCGAGGATCTGTACTGCGCATGTCGAGGATCTGTACTGCACATATACAGGATCTGTACTGCGCATGTGGAGAATCTGTACTGCACATATACAGGATCTGTACTGCGCATGTGGAGGATCTGTACTGCGCATGTGGAGGATCTGTAATGCGCATATACAGGATCTGTACTGCGCATATACAGGATCTGTACTGCGCATATACAGGATCTGTACTGCGCATATACAGGATCTGTACTGCGCATATACAGGATCTGTACTGCGCATATACAGGATCTGTACTGCGCATGTGGAAAATCTGTACTGCGTATATACAGGATCTGTACTACACATATACAGGATCAGCACTGCGCATTTGGATAATCTGTACTGAGCATGTGGAGAATTTGTACTGCGCATGTGCAGGATCTGTACTGCGCATGTGCAGGATCTGTACTGCGCATGTGGAGGATCTGTACTGCGCATGTGGAGGATCTGTACTGCGCATGTGGAGGATCTGTACTGCGCATGTGCAGGATCTGTACTGCGCATGTGGAGGATCTGTACTGCGCATGTGGAGGATCTGTACTGCACATATACAGGATCTGTACTGCGCATGTGCAGGATCTGTACGGGGATGTGACGCCTCATTTTTTAGGAGCGCAGAGGCCAAGGTCTGCATCTTTGGACGCAGGCTTCCTGTCTCGGCTACAGAGCTGTGAGGGGTAATCTGAGTAAGCTCAGGGTTACTCAGATTCCTGATGGTGTTGCAGAAGATCTGGTGCTGCATATTAGGACACGACAATCGGATCTGCGATGCAATCAGGAGGCGTCTACTCTATTTACACAAGATGCTACCTGCAGAATTAGTAGATTAGTTGTACGGTATTCCACAGCCGTATCCCTGCAATTTCCTGCGTCTGTGCAATACCGTACAACTGAACCGTTGGACTTGCGTAGACCTATTCCGTATCCCTTCGGCTCTAGGAAGATAGAATACAGGCACCAGAGGGGGTCATTTATCCTAACACCTACCTGGTACATTTCAGTGCTAAGAACCCTGCATCTCTGTAATGTGCAGGCATGTGAGATATCTCTTCCTGCTGAGAAAAGGGTAATGTTAGTACATTGACCCCTGACTCTCCCATCACCCGGTATAAGGGTTACTGTGCAACATCTGGCTATGAAGTACAGCACGTATTATACAACTACAGAACATACACACTTTTATTAACTAGTTTAATTTGTGAAACCCTGAACATAATTGTAGAATTCATGTCATTTTATATATTTAATCTGCAAATATGAAAATTTCCTACACAAATCTGGCAAATCTATAATATATATTGGAGGAGAGAGGAAAGAGGGGGAGGGGGGTTCAGGTATTAGGTACAGAGCCGTTGTCACAGGCTGGGTTCATCATTCCAACCAAAGGTTGCGATGGTTGCTCATTTGGTCAGACTGCGGGAGCAGAAGCTCCCCAAAGCCTGACCAGGTTCTGGCCACATAAGAGGCCAACAGTCAGCGGCACGCCTCTATTTACGGGAACGGCGACCAGGCACTTCCTTGCTCCGCCCCCAAATGCTGCAGCATGTCACTCATGCCACAGCTTACCGGGTCTACGAGCGAGATCGCAGTACCTATTCTGCACAAGCACAGAAAGGGGTCCTGCGCAGACGCATCTCTGAATCCGGCCCTCTGGTAATAAAACAGTGACACTTTGCTGCTTTGTGTGGATGATGCACATTATTTGGTCTTGAATCACTAAATGAGTTCCCGGGCAGTCACACAGAACCAAATAGAACAAATTAATCCCATTCAGCCAGTAACTATGGCTGAATGGGATTAAGAGAAAACTGAAGTGGTCAGTGCACCAGGCGCTGGCGGGAGCCGTCCTTCACCTTTGCACCTGGAGCCTTCCCAGAGCTCGCGGAAGCCTTCCTTCACCTCTGCACCTGGAGCCTTCCTATTGCTGGTGGGAGCCGTCCTTCACCTCTGCAGCTGGAGCCTTCCCAGTGCTGGCGAGAGCCTTCCATCACCTCTGCACCTGGAGCCTTCACAGCGCTGGCGGGAGCCTTCCTTCACCTCTGCACCTTGAGCCTTCCCAGTGCTGGTGGGAACCTTCCTTTACCTCGGCACCTGGAGCCTTCCCAGAGCTGGCGGGAACCTTCCTTCACCTCGGCACCTGGAGCCTTCCCAGAGCTGGTGGGAGCCTTCCTTCACCTCTGCACCTGGAGCTTACCCAGTGCTGGAGGTAGCCGTCCTTCACCCCTGCACATGGAACTTCCGAGCACTGGTGGGAGCCTTCATTTACCTCTGCACCTGGAGCCTTCCCAGTGCAGGTGGGAGCCTTCCTTCACCTCTGAACCTGGAGCCTTCCCAGTGCTAGAGGTAGCCGTCCATCACCCCTGCACCTGGAACCTTCCCAGCACTGGTGTTAGCTTTCATTCACCTCTGCACCTGGAGCCTTCCCAGTGCTGGCGAGAGCCTTCCTTCACCTCGGCAGCTGGAGCCTTCCTAGTGCTGGCGGGAGCCTTCCTTCAACTCTGCACCTCGAGCCTTCCCAGCGCTGGAGAAAGTCTTCATTTACCTCTGCACCTAGAGCCTTCCCAGTGCAGGTGGGAGCTTTCCTTCACCTCTGCACCTGGAGCCTTCCCAGCGCTGGTGGGAGCCGTCCTTCACCTCTGCACCTGGAGCCTTCCCAGCACTGGCAGGAGACGTCCTTCACCTCTGCACCTGGAGCATTCCCAGTGCTGGTGGGAGCCTTCCTTCTCCTATGCACCTGGAGCCTTTCTAGTGCTGTGGGAGCCTTCCTTCACCTCTGCAGCTGGAGCCTTCCCAGCACTGGCAGGAGCCTTCCTCCACCTCTGCACCTGGAGCCTTCCCAGTACTGGTGGAAGCCTTCCTTCACCTCTACACCTGGAGCCTTCCCAGCACGAGTGGGAGCTGCCCTTCACCTCTGCACCAGGAGCCTTCCCAGTGCTGGAGGGAGCCATCCTTCACCTCTGCACCTGGAGCCTTCCCAGCACTGGTGGGAGCCGTCCTTCACCTCTGCACCTGGAGCCTTCCCAGCACTGGTGGGAGCCGTCCTTCACCTCTGCACCTGGAGCCTTCCTAGTGCTGGTGGGAGCTGTCCTTCACCTCTGCACCGGGAGCCTTCCCAGTGCTGGCGGGTGCCGTCCTTCACCTCTGCACCTGGAGCCTTCCTAGTGCTGACAGGAGCCGTCCTTCACCTATGCACCTGGAGCCTTCCCAGCTCTGGTGGGAGCCTTCCTTCACCTCTGCACCTGGAGCCTTCCCAGTGCAGGTGGGAGCCGTCCTTCACCTCTGCACCTGGAGCCTTCCCAGAGCTGGCAGGAGCTGTCTCTCCCCTTTGCACCTGGAGCCTTCCCAGCTCTTTCGGGAGCCGTCCTTCACCCCTGCACCTGGAGCCTTCCCAGTGCTGGCGGGAGCCTTCCTTCACCTCTGCAGCTGGAGCCTTCCCAGCACTCGTGGGAGCCTTCCTTCACCTCTGCACCTGGAGCCTTTCCAGTGCTGGTGGGAGCCTTCCTTCACCTCTGCACCTGGAGCCTTCCCATTGCGAGCGGGAGCCGTCCTTCAACTCTGCACCTGGAGCCTTCCCAGTGCTGGAGGGAGCCGTCCTTCACCCCTGCACCTGGAGCCTTCCCAGCACTGGTGGGAGCCGTCCTTCACCTCTGCACCTGGAGCCTTCCCAGCACTGGTGGGAGCCGTCCTTCACCTCTGCACCTGGAGCCTTCCTAGTGCTGGTGGGAGCTGTCCTACACCTCTGCACCTGGAGCCTTCCCAGCACTGGCGGGAGCCGTCCTTCACCTCTGCACCTGGAGCCTTCCTAGTGCTGACAGGAGCCGTCCTTCACCTCTGCAGCTGGAGCCTTCCCAGCAGCGGTGGGAGCCTTCCTTCACCTCTGCACCTGGAGCCTTCCCAGAGCTGGCGGGAGCCATCCTTCACCTCTGCACCTGGAGCCTTCCCAGCTGTGGTGGGAGCCTTCCTTCACCTCTGCAGCTGGAGTCTTCCCAGTGCTGGCCGGAGCCGTCCTTCACCTCTGTACCTGGAGCCTTCCCAGCTCTGGTGGGAGCCTTCCTTCACCTCTGCACCTGGAGCCTTCCCAGTGCTGGTGGGAGCCGTCCTTCACCTCTGTACCTGGAGCCTTCCCAGCGCTGTCGGGAGACGTCCTTCACCTCTGCACCTGGAGCCTTCTTAGTGCTGACAGGAGCCGTCCTTCACCTCTGCACCTGGAGCCCTCCCAGCTCTGGTGGGAGCCTTCCTTCACCTCTGCACCTTGAGCCTTCCCAGTGCTGGTGGGAGCCTTCCTTCACCCCTGCACCTGGAGCCTTCACAGAGCTGGCGGGAGCCATCCTTCCCCTCTGCACCTGGTGCCTTCCCAGCTCTGGTGGTAGCCGTCCTTCACCCCTGCACCTGGAGCCTTCCCAGCACTGGTGGGAGCCATCCTTCACCTCTGCACCTGGATCCTTCCCAGCACTGGTGGGAGCCGTCCTTCACCTCTGCACCTGGAGCCTTCCCAGCACTGGTGGGAGCCATCCTTCACCTCTGCACCTGGAGCCTTCCTAGTGCTTTTGGGAGCTGTCCTTCACCTCTGCACCTGGAGCCTTCCCAGCGCTGGCGGGAGCCTTCCTTCACCCCTGCACCTGGAGCCTTCCCAGTGCTGGCGGGAGCATTCCTTCACCTCTGCAGCTGGAGCCTTCCCAGCACTGGTGGGAGCCTTCCTTCACCTCTGCACCTGGAGCCTTCCCAGTGCTGGTGGGAGTCTTCCTTCACCTCTGCACCTGGAGCCTTCCCAGTGCGGGTGGGAGCCGTCCTTCACCTCTGCACCTGGAGCCTTCCCAGCACTGGTGGGAGCCGTCCTTCACCTCTGCACCTGGAGCCTTCCCAGCACTGGTGGGAGCCGTCCTTCACCTCTGCACCTGGAGCCTTCCTAGTGCTGGTGGGAGCTGTCCTTCACCTCTGCACATGGAGCCTTCCCAGCACTGGCGGGAGCCGCCCTTCACCTCTGCACCTGGAGCCTTCCTAGTGCTGACAGGAGCTGTCCTTCACCTCTGCAGCTGGAGCCTTCCCAGCAGTGGTGGGAGCCTTCCTTCACCTCTGCACCTGGAGCCTTCCCAGAGCTGGCGGGAGCCGTCCTTCACCTCTGCACCTGGAGCCTTCCCAGCTGTGGTGGGAGCCTTCCTTCACCTCTGCACCTGGAGTCTTCCCAGTGCTGGCAGGAGCCGTCCTTCACCTCTGTACCTGGAGCCTTCCCAGCTCTGGTGGGAGCCTTCCTTCACCTCTGCACCTGGAGCCTTCCCAGTGCTGGTGGGAGCCGTCCTTCACCTCTGTACCTGGAGCCTACCCAGTGCTGTCGGCAGATGTCCTTCACCTCTGCACCTGGAGCCTTCTTAGTGCTGACAGGAGCCGTCCTTCACCTCTGCACCTGGAGCCTTTCCAGCTCTGGTGGGAGCCTTCCTTCACCTCTGCACATGGAGCCTTCCCAGTGCTGGTGGGAGCCTTCCTTCACCTCTGCACCTGGAGCCTTCCCAGAGCTGGCAGGAGCCATCCTTCCCCTCTGCACCTGGTGCCTTCCCAACTCTGGCGGGAGCCGTCCTTCACCCCTGCACCTGGAGCCTTCCCAGTGCTGGTGGGAGCCGTCCTTCCCCTCTGCAGCTGGAGCCTTCCCAGAGCTGGCGGGAGCCGTCCTTCACCTCAGCACCTGGAGCCTTCCCAGCTCTGGCGGGAGCCGTCCTTCACCTCTGCACCTGGAGCCTTCCTTGTGCTGGTGGGAGCCGTCCTTCACCTCTGTACCTGGAGCCTTCCCAGCTCTGATGGGAGCCTTCCTTCACCTCTACACCTGTAGCCTTTCCAGAGCTGGCAGGAGCCGTCCTTCACCTCTGTACCTGGAGCCTTCCCAGCGCTGGCGCGAGACGTCCACCTCTGCACCTGGAGCCTTCCCAGTGCTGGTGGGAGCCTTCCTTCACCCCTGCACCTGGAGCCTTCCCAGCGCTGGCAGGAGCCGTCCTTCACCTCTGCACCTGGAACCTTTGTCCTGTACACATTATATTTCATGTCGCTGAGATGTCACTAATTCCTGGCAATTGGATTGGTTGCATTGTCATGAATATCGATTCAAATGCAAAAAATTGCTGTCTCTAGTATGCATCACTTAGGTCATCAATGCAGAAAACAAACGATAACATTGATAAACAGCACAATAAATGCACAATCCAAACAGTGATCTGAATGTAAAAGTGAATGGACGCTGCAAGATGCTCAGTTACACACTGAAATGGTTCTATACAGTACACAACGTCTATTTCTATTTCTGCTATGAGATAAAATACTGTGGCCAGTATGTGTCATACATCACATATCGCATGGGTCACATCCTGTCGCATATCACATGCATAGCGCCGTTTATAAATGCCATATATATGCATAACTGCATTTATAATTACAAATTACAGAGCCGTAACTACGGTAACTAGACTTTTTGGTGCCCTTTGCCAGAAAGAGCATTGGCACCCCCCCCCCCCCATTTTTCAAATAGGGACATGAGATGTGTGCCCAAAAAAGGGTGTGGCCTCAAATCTGATTGGTCCTGTGCGATGATAAGGGGTACCGATTGCGTTGTACCACTGTTATCTGGCTGTAAGGCCAATGGCTGCAGTGATGATACACTGGTATGTGCCTGGGGCATGCCAGGGGGTACACGTAGGGATTACACATTGTCATCAGTTCTCAGAAATGGATGGCGGTGAAACACCATTGCTGGTTCCTCTGATGTCATTGCTGCGGTGTGAGTGGGCGTGAGAATATGCAGACTTGCCCGGTGCCTTTTGTGCAATGATGGCTCATCAAGAATGAGGTCACCAGGCTGGGAAACCCAATATGAGACGGGAATTGGGATAAAGACTGAAAAGACTTTGAATTCAGCACTGTGAATAGGCCTTTATATTCCATGCAGCACAAACACTGCTTAAACCTATATTGTGTTTTACCAGCTACTAAAAGGAATCATTCACATGAGTGTTTCTGGGATCCTGGGAGAGGAAGAGATTGCATGGTGCTGCTAATACTGTATTTCTTCCTGCTATTAATACAGCTACTTAGAAATTCTATCTATCTATCTATCTATCTATCTATCTATCTATCTATCTATCTATCTATCTGTCTGTCTGTCTCATATCTATCTATCTAATATCTATCTCATATTTATATATCTATCTATATTATATCTATCTCATATCTATCTATCCATCTATCTCATATCTATCTATCTATCTATCTATCTATCTATCTATCTATCTATCTCATATCTATCTATCTCATATCTATCTCATATCTATATATCTATCTAATAACTATTTATCTATCTCATATCAATTTCATATCTATCTATCCATCTATCTCATATCTATCTATCTATCCATCTATCTATCTATCTATCTATCTGTCTGTCTCATATCTATCTATCTATCTATCTATCTATCTAATATCTATCTCATATTTATATATCTATCTATATTATATCTATCTCATATCTATCTATCCATCTATCTCATATCTATCTATCTATCTATCTATCTATCTATCTATCTCATATCTATCTATCTCATATCTATCTCATATCTATATATCTATCTAATAACTATTTATCTATCTCATATCTATCTCATATCTATCTATCCATCTATCTCATATCTATCTATCTATCTATCTATCTATCTATCTATCTATCTCATATCTATCTAACTCATATCTATCTCATATCTACATATCTATCTAATAACTATTTATCTATCTCATATCTATCTATCTCATAGCTATCTATCTATCTATCTACAGTTTCTGTCCATCTATATTATATCTACCTATCTCATATCTATCTATATATCTATCTAATATCTATCTATCTCATATCTATCTTGTATCCATCTATATATCTATCTATCTAATAACTATCTATCTATCTCATATCTATCTTATATCTAACTATCTTTTTATCTATCTCATATCTATCTATCTTTTTATCTATCTCATATCTATCTATCTATCTATCTATATATCTATCTATCTCATATCTATCTATCTCATATCTGTCTATCTATCTCATATCTATCTATCTATCTATCTCATATCTTTCTATCTCATATCTATCTCATATCTTTCTATCTCATATCTCTGTCTATCTCATATCTATATATCTATCTATCTATCTATCTATCTATCTATCTCATATCTATCTATCTATCTATCTATCTATCTTATATCTATCTCATATCTATCTTTTTATCTATCTCATATCTATCCATCTATCTATCTATCTATCTATCTATCTATCTATCTATCTATCTATCTATCTATCTATCTATCTATCTATCTATCTATCTCATATCTATCTCATATCTCTCTATCTCATATCTCTCTATCTATCTGTCTAGCTCATATCTATCTATCTATCTCATATCTCTCTATCTCATATCTCTCTATCTCTCTATCTATCTCATATCTATCTATGGGGCCTATTCATCAACACTAAAATAAAGTTTTTAAGGACAATTTCCTTAAATAACGTTATTTTGGTATTCATGAACAGACTTAACACAGGAGATATAAGTTCCCCTGCGTTAATTTCCACACTCCCCATACATTAGTACATTAGTACATTAGTATATTAGTACATTAGTATGGGGATGTGGAAATTGTGGTATTCATCAAATTCCGAAAATTATCAATTTTCGGAATTTGATGCAGTTACTATTCGCCACTGTGAGGTGGTGAATAGCAGAATCCACTTACCTGTATCCGCGTGTGCAGGTCCCCCGACGAGTCCCTCCGGCGCTCTGCTCCGTCCTCAGGCTCCGGAGGCTAGTCGGACATGTGTGCCCCCCAGCAGAGCACAAGAAAGTTTAGAAAAAGAAAACGAAACTTAACGCATCTGTTCTGTAGGCAGTGCTACGCATGCGCTGGTTTTACAGATGTAACAGTGCATGCGCAGCACTGTTTCCAGATGCGATAAGGTGGTGTAGGCAGGAAAAGTATCTATTTCCCGAAAAGCTGTCATCGCAAAAATGACAGCTTTTCGGAATAGATACTTATGGAGAGGTGGAATGATGAATTCCACCTATAATTAGCTAGAACTCCATTGAATTTTAATGTTTAATGAATAGGCCCCTATGTCATATCTATCTATGTCATATCTATCTATCTCATATCTATCTATCTAATATCTATCTATCTATGGTATTTATTACATAAATCTGACAAAAGTAAAAGCAATTTTCTCAGGACACTAGCCTCAAAGTTCTAGCAAGGATATCTACAAGAACGTAAACAAAACAAATAGTAAATAACTCTCTCTCTCTCTTTCTCTCTCGGTAATTAGGTGTAGAACTCATCATTCCTCCTCTCCATAAGTTTCTATTCCCGAAAAGCTGTCATGTTTGTGATGACAGCTTTTCAAGAAATAGATAGTTTTCCCTGTCTACACTAACTTACCGCAGCTGTAACCAGTGCTGCGAATGCGCCGTTACATCTGTAAAACCAGCGCATGCGTAGCACTGCCTACAGCTGCAGTAATTCTGTGTATCACCCCAAAACCCCCTCCCCTCTCCTCCCCCCCCGTCCCCGACTTACCTGCCTGCTGCAGCCGCCTCCAGCTTTGTCTGCTGCTCTGACACTGTGTTCTCCAAGCAGAACACAGTAGAGTTTTTTTTCAAAAGTTTTTTTTTTTCTAAACTTTACTGTGTTCTACCTGGAGAACACAGTGTCAAAACAGCCAGCGGAGCCAGTGGAGAGACCAGGAAGCGCCGGAGGGGGACCTGCACACGCTGACACAGGTAAGTGTCACCTACTGTACGCCACCTCACAGTGGCGGATAATAGCTCCATCAAATTCCGAAAATACATAATTTTCGGAATTTGATGAATACCATAATTTCCATATCCCCATACTAATGTACTAATGTATGGGGAGTGTGGAAATTAACACAGGGGGACTTAGCAAGGTGATATCATTGATATATCCTGTGTTAAGTGTGTTCATGAATACTAAAATAATGATAATTAAGGCAAATATCCTTAAAAAATTTATTTTAGTGTTGATGAATATGCCCCTCTCGCTCTATCTCATAGGGCAGTGTTGGCTAACCTTGACACTCCAGCTGTTGTGGAACTATATATCCCAGCATGCCCTGCCACAGTTTTAACATGCCCTAATAGCAAAACTGTAGCAGTGCATGTTGGGTTATGTAGTTCCATAACAGCTGGAGTGTCAAGGTTAGCCAACACTGTCATAGGGGGTAAAAATGACAGCTCATGGGAATGGCTCTCGGTCTGCGAGCCAATGAGCGGCGGCTTTCCCATGAGCTGTCATTCGCGTACTTTAACTACATGCTTCAGCACGTCAGCTGGCACTTGTAATTCCACAAGTGCCAAATGGCAGGCATGCTGGCACTTGTTGTTCCACAGTAAAATACAATAGTCACAATTTATTTGCCCCCCCCATTACCCCCATATCCACCTCTCCAGGGGTGCAGGGAAAAGCCCTGGGCTTCAGACCAAGCCTGTGGCTAAGGGAGAGGAGGGACCCCTTTATTCAGGGGACCCCATCTCCCTTGAGATCCCCGACATGGCCTGATTGACTTGGGCTGAGAATGCTTTGGCCCCGTTGAAAGGGTCTCCGTGCTGTGGCATTACAGCCTGGTCGGTTTGGGTCCGGAGCTGGTTTTAAATATAGGGGAACCATACACATTTTTGTCCCCCTATATTTAAAACCAGGACTGGCCCTGCAGCCTGGTGCTGGCACCTAAATTACAGAGGAACCCTACTCATTTTGTTCCCTGCAATTTTAGATACCAGGACAGGCTGACAAGTCCGGGGCTGGTTAGGCTTTTGGGGGGGGGGGCACATAATTTTTTTTTAAAGAATTTAGCCCTTAAAATATAAAAAAAAATAAACAAGCAGTCTGCACATATTTCACTGATATGTGCAGGCTGCTTGTTCGGGAGAGAAATTCGGGTGGTTAAATCGGAACTTCAAAATGGACAGGATCGACCAAATACACCATCAATCAAAACGTTCCTGTCAAAACCAGGAGCTTGGTAAATTCCCGATTTTTTAAATGTAAAAAAAAGGCCATTTTTGATCGATCCTATTCGAGTTAAAAAACGGGACAAATCGGGACCAAATCAAATCTTACTAAATTTACCCCTAAGAGCATCAGAAAATCACACAAAGGCCCCAGGGACTTTGTCTGAGACAATCCCTATCTTTGGGAAACAAACAATAACAGAAAAGAAGTTGCTTAGGCGATGAGCTGCAATGACTGGTTATTTCGGGCACCTACGGCAGCTGCTCATCCCACTGACCTGGACGCCAGTACTCTCTTACCCCCAGGACTTAGCAGGACTCTGGATGCACAGCACATAAAGGAGGGAGTACGAGGTGCAGCATATATTTAGAGCAACAATGGTCATGTGTAAATTTAGGCGGGATTGGGATAGATGTCAGGCCAAGAAGCTGAAACAGACACTAAAGTCAGGGCAGTCAGTGGTATCAGACTTCAGGTACACGGGCACTATGATTGGGTGGGTGGTCGTTATAATAAGACAGGTAAAACATGCAGTGATGTCAGGGCAGTCAGTGGTATCAGACTTCAGGTACACGGGCACTGTGGTTGGGTGGCTGGTCGTTATAATAAGGCAGGTAAAACATGCAGTGATGTCAGGGCAGTCAGTGGTGTCAGACGTCAGGTATACGGGCACTATGATTGGGTGGGTGGTCGTTATAATAAGACAGGTAAAACATGCAGGGAAGTCAGGGCAGTCAGCGGTGTCAGACGTCAGGTACACGGGCACTGTGGTTGGGTGGCTGGTCGTTATAATAAGGCAGGTAAAACATGCAGTGATGTCAGGGCAGTCAGTGGTGTCAGACGTCAGATATACGGGCACTATGATTGGGTGGGTGGTCGTTATAATAAGACAGGTAAAACATGCAGGGAAGTCAGGGCAGTCAGTGGTGTCAGACGTCTGGTACACGGGCACTATGATTGGGTGGGTGGTCGTTATAATAAGGCAGGTAACACATGCAGTGAAGTCAGGGCAGTCTGTGGTATCAGACGTCAGGTACACGGGCACTATGATTGGGTGGGTGGTCGTTATAATAAGACAGGTAAAACATGCAGGGAAGTCAGGGCAGTCAGTGGTATCAGACGTCAGGTAAATGGGCACTATGATTGGGTGGGTGATCGTTATAATAAGACAGGTAACACATGCAGGGAAGTCAGGGCAGTCAGTGGTATCAGACGTTAGGTACACGGGGACTATGATTGGGTGGGTGATCGTTATAATAAGACAGGTAAAACATGCAGTGAAGTCAGGGCAGTCAGTGGTATCAGACGTCAGGTACACGGGGACTATGATTGGGTGGGTGATCGTTATAATAAGACAGGTAAAACATGCAGTAAAGTCAGGGCAGTCAGCGGTGTCAGATGTCAGGTACACGGGCACTATGGTTGGGTGGGTGATCGTTATAATAAGACAGGTAAAACATGCAGTGAAGTCAGGGCAGTCAGTGGTATCAGACGTCAGGTACACGGGCACTATGGTTGGGTGGGTGGTCGTTATAATAAGACAGGTAACACATGCAGTGAAGTCAGGGCAGTCAGTGGTATCAGATATCATGTACACGGGCACTATGATTGGGTGGGTGGTCGTTATAATAAGACAAGTAAAACATGCAGTAAAGTCAGGGTGTAACACACTCACCGAGTTGAAAGTTATTCCAGAGATGTCCACACTGATCTCTTCCGGTAGCGAGGTGAAGGATTGACACTAACACAGGCACGGACACGAGAAAATACTATATTCGCTAAGATTAGTTTATTTAGTTGCAATAAATTGCATAGAAAAGCAATAAATGTAAGCAATTAACTTTTATGCTTATAACTCTTTTACAACTACTACAATAGTGATAACAACAGTTCACACATACATTCGCCAAAGCTTTATTGATCAGGAACGCTTCTTTCTTGAGCTGTTAAATAAATGGGTTAATGAAATATCTTAATGCTTCTATATGCAACAATTATAATGACTCTACTCTCATACCAGGTTGAATTAATATATAAGTCTCAGAATGTCCCTTAAATCACTCAACCTCTGGCCAGTAACCCGTTACTTTGATGCACATTAGAAGCTAAGTTGGTTGCTCACAATTTCCTAGTACTGAAGAAACAATGGGCCTGATTCAGAGCCGTTCGCTATTTGCGGTCGTTCGTTCAAAAACAAGGGGTGGCTATTCAAATAATCCATTCGCAAATTGCAGTCTGTTCCCACCTCTAAGTCTGAACGAGCGAGCAAAACATGCGCTCGTTTATTTGATAAAAACGCCCCCTGGCCGCACGCACCATACGTCATGTCCGCTATTTATTAGATTAATCGAGTATATCGTACAGCGTATGAACTGCTCGCTATTCTTGTGGTTGGTGTTTTCAACCGCTATTTTGCGAGCAGTTCTGAGTTTAAAACAACCAAGTGACGTGGTCAATGACGCTGCTGTATTAATTATGCACTCCCTTAAAACGCCCGTTTTGACCTTTAAGCACGCCTGCGTTCGGATCTCCACTCCCCGTTTTCAAGCACCTTCCCCTGTTACCACCCACATACGCCTCATTCTGTCACTCAAAATAGCAGGCCCTCACTATATTGCGTACCAACGATTTTCGGCCGCACTGACTGGTTCGCGCATGCATACTAAAAACCGTACGCATGCACAGATGTGCGAACATCGCTCGGAACGAGCGTACTGCCGCTAGCGAGTGGCTCTGAATGAGGGCCAATGTTCTCAATAATATCACTTCACTAAAAGGATGCTATCTGCCAATGTTGTTGTGGACTTGTATGTGGCAAACCCGGGTTTGAGGATTTCTTTAGTAGTCTACAGCTGATGCTAATTATCTTTGTCTCAAACTGGTGTCTGATGAAACTTCGGACATCAATATAACATACTGAGTTCTGTAGTATTTTTTATTGCTATAATGTAGGGGTGTGCACCGGCAACTTTTCGTGTTTTGTGTTTTGGTTTTGGATCTTTCTTCGTGTTTTGGATCTGGATTGGTTTTGCCAAAACCACCCTTCCGTGTTTTGGGTTCTGGGTTTTGGGTTTTGGATCTGTATTTTTTTTTAAAGAAGCATAAAAACAGCTAAAATCACAGAATTTGTGGGTTTTTCTGCTCCTATGCTATTATTAACCTCAATAACCTTAATTTCCACTCATTTCCAGTCTATTCTGAACACCTCACACCTCACAATAGTGTTTTTATATCCAAAATGTTGCACCGAGGTAGCTGGATGACTATGCTAAGAGATACAAGTGGGCGGCACAAACACGTGGTCCATCTAGGAGTGACACTGCAGTGGCAGACAGGATGGCAGTTTGAAAAACTAGGCCCCAAACAGTACATAATGCAAAGAAAAAAAAGAGGTGCAAGATGGAATTGTCCTTGGGCCCTCCCACCCACCCTTATGTTGTATAAACAGGACATGCACACTTTAACAAACCAAACATTTCAGCGCCAGGGTCTGCCACACGACTGTGGCTGAAATGATTGGTTCGTTTGGGCCCCCACAAAACAAGCTGGCAATTAATCTGTCCCTGCACAAACTGGCTCTACGGAGGCAAGATGTCGTCCTCATCCTCCTCATCCACCGATTCCTCACCCTCTTCAGTGTTGTGTACATCCTCATCCTCACAGAGTATTAATTCGTCCCCGCTGGAATCCACAACCACAGGTCCCTCTGTACGTTCTGGAGGTTGGTCTCCCTGGAAGAGTTGATAATTAATTTTATGAACATCATCTTCTCCACATTTTGTGGAAGCAACCTCCTACGCCTTTCGCTGACAAGGTTCCCGGCTGCACTAAACACTCTTTCGGAGTACACACTGGAGGAGGGGCAACTCAGGTAAAATAGAGCCAGTTTGTACAGGGACCTCGAAATTGCTTCTTTTTCCTGCCAGTACAGGTACGGACTGTCTGACATGCCTACTTGGATGCTGTCACCGATGTAATCCTTTAACAGACAGACGCACGCTTGTCGCTGCTGCTTTAAGGATGCAGGTGCGGCTACAGCCCACACATTTCACAAAGACAGAAAAAAAAGAAGAATATTTCTATTGTTTGTGGAGCGCACTTTGAGGGTTACACCACCCTTTAACAGACAGACGCACGCTTGTCGCTGCTGCTTTAAGGATGCAGGTGCGGCTACAGCCCACACATTTCACAAAGACAGAAAAAAAAAGAAGAATATTTTTATTGTTTGTGGAGCGCACTTTGAGGGTTACACCACCCTTTAACAGACAGACGCACTCTTGTCGCTGCTGCTTTAAAGATGCAGGTGCAGCTACAGCCCACACATTTCACAAAGAGAAAAAAAAAGAAGAATATTTTTATTGTTTGTGGAGCACACTTTGAGGGTTACACCACCCTTTAACAGACAGACGCATGCTTGTCGCTGCTGCTTTGAGGACAGTATCATATGCAGTGACAGTAGACTTGTCAGAAATTGCTGGCACGTCCTTCAGTCCGGACCAGATGTCCAAACCGGCCCTTGACTTATGACACAGGCGCACGCTTGGCGCTGCTACTGTGTTGATGCACGTGCGGCTACATCGCACACAAGTCACAAACACATAAAAAAAATAGTTTTTTATTTTTTGGAGCACTTTGAGGGTTACACCACCCTTTAACAGACAGACACACGCTTGTCGCTGCTGCTTTGAGGATGCAGGTGGAATCTAGACGGGATTTGGAACCGGGGACACACTACCTCCATCAATTGTCTAAATCCCACTGCACTAATGGCGGATACCGGACGCACGTCTAACACCAACATAGCAGTCAAGGCCTCAGTTATACGTTTTGCTTCAGGATGACTGCTGTCGTACTTCATCCTCATCGCTAGGGACTGTTGGAGGGTCAATTGTTTAGTAAAAGTAGTGATGTTCCTACTTCCTCTCTGGGATGGTGAACAACTCCCAGCAGCAGCAACAGCACTAGGAGGAAGTGGTTCTTGATCTTTCCCTATTTTATTTTTATCGGAGAAAGTTTGGTCCTCCATTTATGTTATATTGATATATACGTGCGGCTAAGGCGCACACAAACACAGAAAATATTTTTTTATTTTTGCTGGAGAGTAGTGCACTTTGTGGGTTACACCACCCTTTAAGAAATGAGCCAGCCGGCCCTTTACTTATGGGACACAGGCGCACGCTTGGCGCTGCTGCTTTGTTGATGCACGTGCAGCCACAGTGCACACAATTCACAAACACAGAAAATATTTTTTTATTTGGTTTGGAGTGTACTTTGGGGGTTACGGCACCCTTTAACGGTCAAGCCAGCCGGCCCTTTACTTATGACACAGGCGCACGCTTGGCACTACTTTGTTGATGCACGTGCGGCTACTGCGCACACAATTCACAAACACAGAAAATATTTTTTTTATTTGGTTTGAAGTGTACTTTGGGGGTTACAGCACCCTTTAATGGTCAAGCCAGCCGGCCCTTTACTTATGACACAGGCGCACGCTTGGCACTACTTTGTTGATGCACGTGCGGCTACTGCGCACACAATTCACAAACACAGAAAATATTTTTTTATTTGGACTGGAGTGTACTTTGGGGGTTACAGCACCCTTTAACGGTCAAGCCAGCCGGCCCTTTACTTATGACACAGGCGCACGCTTGGCACTACTTTGTTGATGCACGTGCGGCTACTGCGCACACAATTCACAAACACAGAAAATATTTTTTTTATTTGGTTTGAAGTGTACTTTGGGGGTTACAGCACCCTTTAATGGTCAAGCCAGCCGGCCCTTTACTTATGACACAGGCGCACGCTTGGCACTACTTTGTTGATGCACGTGCGGCTACTGCGCACACAATTCACAAACACAGAAAATATTTTTTTATTTGGACTGGAGTGTACTTTGGGGGTTACAGCACCCTTTAACGGTCAAGCCAGCCGGCCCTTTACTTATGACACAGGCGCACACTTGGCACTACTTTGTTGATGCACGTGCGGCTACTGCGCACACAATTCACAAACACAGAAAAAATATTTTTTTTTTAGCACTTGGGGGGAGCACCCCTGATGGACAGAGCACCCCCTGGACAATACTACAGCACCCCTTTAGGACTGGGACACTGCACAGGACTATGGAGTGGACACAGCCCCTATGGACAACTGACTGCACAACACAGTCCAGCCAGCCCCTATGGAACTTGAAGTAGTGGACACAGCCCCTATTAACAACAGCAGCACAGCGCAGCACAGCACAGCACAGCACAACACTACACTACAACACTACACTACACTACACTACACAGCCCAGCCAGCCCTAACTCCCACCCTCCCTCTTCACTGTCCACAGCCGAGTGAGAAAATGGTGCCGAAGCGGGTACCTTATATAGGATCCAAAGCCTCGATTTCAGATCCGAGTCAGGCGGGAAAAGTGGAGCCTGACTTGGATCGGCCTCGGATCGGGGGGGCTCGGGGGGGTTCAGATTTCAGAAATCCGAGCCCGCTCACCCCTACTATAATGCAGCTTTAATATACCTTTCCTGTTTAGTAAATGGCCAGGACCTGCACTCTATTTCTCAGGTTATATGTAGTAATAGTACCTTCCCGCAGCAACAAGTTGTTTGACTATATTCACTGAAGTAGTCTGCGATGGGACAAAAGTTATCCTGGGCTCTTATAGTAACTGCTCTTAGATTTCAGTCTCCTCAACAGAAGTTACAGGACCCCCGGCCCTAACAGTTATATTGCAGTGAGGATTGGCCCTTGAGGGAAAGCTATTGGTTCTATATAACTGACAGCTTATGACTGAAGCAGTAATGCTGGGTGGTGCTGGTTTTATTTACAGACCTCTCCTGGGGATCAGCTTAGCAGATTCAGCACCCTAGAGGATCCGGACAGCGGTCCCTCCTGCAGGCTGGCCCCCGGCTGTCAGTCATCAGCTCCAGGGGAGGTCTCTGGTCTCTGAGTCCACACAGCGGGCACCGGTAAGTCCCGCTCTCAGGTAAGCGCAGCACTTTCCCCTGAGCTGGCTTACCTCAGACACCCTCCCCCCAGCAGGCTCCGCGGGCCCCTTATATAATCAGCGGTCGCGTGCGGGGACCTCTTCCCGCCAACTGCACGTGCCGATCTCTCCACTGGCCCCCTTGTAAGTTCAGAGGGAGAAGGTTACCCCTCTGCTGCAGCAGCAATGTCCCGCTCCTGGCCGCGTGCACACTGGATCCCTGTGTCCAGAGAAGGCAGCGGGTTCCACTGTTTCTCCATGGGGGGGCAGTCCAAATACACATCAACTGGACAAGTTTTGTCTATAGGCACTGTATATATATATATATATACCTATCAAACAGCACATACATGTTTATATATGACTGGCATGCTTTTACATTAAACTTGTGTAAATATATGTAAAATATGAATTGACATTATATTAAAAGACAATGCATTCTATAAGTCCATTACCATGTACTCCTATGAACTGGCCAATACACTTTCAGGGGTATCACAAGGGCAGTCAGTGGTATCAGACGTCAGGTACACGGGCACTGTGGTTGGGTGGGTGGTCGTTATAATAAGACAGGTAAATCATGCAGTGATGTCAGGGCAATCAGCGGTATCACACGTCAGGTACACGGGCATTGTGGTTGGGTGGGTGGTCATTATAATAAGACAGGTAAAACATGCAGTGAAGTCAGGGCAGTCAGCGGTGTCAGACGTCAGGTACACGGGCACTGTGGTTGGGTGGGTGGTCGTTATAATAAGACAGGTAAAACATGCAGAGAAGTCAGGGTAGTCAGTGGTATCAGACGTCAGGTACACGGGCACTGTGGTTGGGTGGGTGGTCGTTATAATAAGACAGGTAAAACATGCAGGGAAGTCAGGGCAGTCAGTGGTATCAGACGTCAGGTACACGGGCATTGTGGTTGGGTGGGTGGTCATTATAATAAGACAAGTAAAACATGCAGTGAAGTCAGGGCTGTCAGCGGTGTCAGACGTCAGGTGCACGGGCACTATGGTTGGGTGGGTGGTCGTTATAATAAGACAGGTAAATCATGCAATGACGTCAGGGCAGTCAGTCATTTTCAGTAGTCAGGATCTAAGTACAAAGTTGAGACAAACCTTACTCTCACAATACACAATTCCCATAACAACGCATATGCAACAGGTCCTAATTCCCGCAACTGCATATGCGCAGTAATAATATTTTGCTGATTTTTCTGTGTTGAATGCTGAGATCTCTTATTAAAAAGATCTATATTGAAGTTGGACTATACTGGTTACTCACGTACACAGATGATCTGATGGCTGCGTCCTCGGAAGGAGCAGCCGATCGCAGAAGCCGGCAGGAGGTGTATATGTACCATTAGCATATGTCCACACAGCCGCTGCTTCCAAATACGCCTCCGCCGTGCGTACTGCGCACAGCTCAGCAATAGGCCTATGGTGCAGTCTGATTGTGGATCATATAAAAACACTCTGTCACCATTTTATGTTTTTTCTTTAACAATGTATATTCGTATGGCGACAGTAGTCACTGGCATTAGTGCGTTGTTCTATCATCATTATTCTGTGGTCCTGTACGTCTCTATCCTTAGACCCAACGTTACTATATGTTTAGACCGGTGACCACATTCTGAGTGAAAGCTACTGATTCAGCAGACGGGATAGTTCTCTGTCTGTCATCGCAGTACGATGGAGCCCCCATTCAGCTGCAGACTAGTGGAATAATGAATAGTGCCATGCCACACGCTTGCCGCAGTTGCAGTACCCGAGGCAAACTTGTAACACTCCACGCCGTTGATCGTAGAGAACACTATCTGGTCTATGCAGCTGTCACCCTGCGTTAGGCCTGTTCACCTCTCAGGACATGAAGCCTTGCAGATGATACCATGCTCGGTGCGCGGCTGTTCTCTGTTACGTTACACATATCTGGGGTTGGCAGTGATGCCTGCTGGAAAAGATCTCAGCAGCAAAAATAAAAGGGTTGTACAAGTGATTGTAAATAGCACATTGTAATGGCCATTACTTCACGAGCGGATATATCATCACTACATCAAACGAAACCTGTATGGTTTAAACATCAGAAAGAACTTTCAATAGGTGAAAATGGGGCTTATTCTCAGTTGGATCCTGCCGCATCCGTGCTTGCAGCATTTGGCAACCTTGCATTTGGGACTTTATGCTAATATGCGTCTGCCTGTGTATGGCCTAAGACACCCAGTTTGAGCATATTTAGACGCAACTATTGGTGGCACCAGCATAATTTACTCCAGCCCCACGCCATGTGCAGACGCTCCACCAGAGTATGTTCTCCTATGTCAGCGATTACGCATCTCAGGGGCAGATTCAGCAGAGGACGGAACGGCAAAAACGCACACAAGCAGCTTTGCAATTCCATCCTTGCAAACATGCAAATGCAGCAGGAGGTGTCTGACACCCCCTGTATGACACCCCCTGTCTGACACCCCCTGTCTGACACCCCATGTATGACATCCCCTGTATGACGTCCCCAGTAAGACATCCCCTGTATGACACCCCTTGCTGCATCTGCAATCCCAGCACTGAGCCCCATCTTACTCAGGCTGGCTGGCTAGAGAGGCCAGGAAACTACGTCTGTGGATGCAGATCCTGGCCTTGCCACTCCAGGCTGTCTCCGTCTCCACACCGCCCGAGAAATCCAGTGTCTGTCAATCAGGCAGAGAAATAGCAGGGAATGCCTCTCAGCAATAATCCCTATAATCAGGCCCTCAGCGATAATCCCGATAATCAAGCCCTCAGCAATAATCCCGATAATCAGGCCGTCAGCGATAATACCGATAATCAGGCCCTCAGCAATAATCCCGATAATCAGGCCCTCAGCAATAATCCCGATAATCAGGCCCTCAGCAATATTCCTGATAATCAGACCCTCAGCAATAATCCTGATAATCAGACCCTCAGCAATAATCCTGATAATCAGGCTCTCAGCAATATTCCCGATAATCAGGCCCTCGCCATGTGCAGATTATCAGCAATAATCAGGATTATCAGCAATAATCCTGATAATCAGGCCATGAGCAATAATCCTGATAATCAGACCCTCAGCAATAATCCTGATAATCAGGCGCTCAGCAATATTCCCGATAATCAGGCGCTCAGCAATATTCCCGATAATCAGGCGCTCAGCAATATTCCCTATAATCAGGCGCTCAGCAATAATCCTGATAATCAGCCCCTCAGCAATAATCCTGATAATCAGGCGCTCAGCAATAATCCCGATAATCAGGCCCTCAGCAATAATCCCGATAATCAGGCCCTCAGCAATAATCCCGATAATCAGGCCCTCAGCAATAATCCTGATAATCAGGCCCTCAGCAATGATCACGATAATCAGGCCCTCAGCAATAATCCCGATAATCAGGCCCTCAGCAATAATCCTGATAATCAGGCGCTCAGCAATAATCACGATAATCAGGCCCTCAGCAATAATCCCGATAATCAGGCGCTCAGCAATAATCCCGATAATCAGGCCCTCAGCAATAATCCCGATAATCAGGCCCTCAGCAATAATCCTGATCATCAGGCGCTCAGCAATAATCACGATAATCAGGTGCTCAGCAATAATCACGATAATCAGGCACTCAGCAATATTCCCGATAATCAGGCCCTCAGCAATAATCCCGATAATCAGGCCCTCAGCAATGATCCCGATAATCAGGCGCTCAGCAATATTCACGATAATCAGGCGCTCAGCAATAATCACGATAATCAGGCCCTCAGCAATAATCCCGATAATCAGGCGCTCAGCAATATTCCTGATAATCAGGCGCTCAGCAATAATCCTGATAATCAGGCTCTCAGCAATATTCCCGATAATCAGGCCCTCGCCATGTGCAGATTATCAGCAATAATCAGGATTATCAGCAATAATCCTGATAATCAGGCCATGAGCAATAATCCTGATAATCAGACCCTCAGCAATAATCCTGATAATCAGGCGCTCAGCAATATTCCAGATAATCAGGCGCTCAGCAATATTCCCGATAATCAGGCGCTCAGCAATATTCCCTATAATCAGGCGCTAAGCAATAATCCTGATAATCAGCCCCTCAGCAATAATCCTGATAATCAGGCGCTCAGCAATAATCCCGATAATCAGGCCCTCAGCAATAATCCCGATAATCAGGCCCTCAGCAATAATCCCGATAATCAGGCCCTCAGCAATGATCACGATAATCAGGCCCTCAGCAATAATCCCGATAATCAGGCCCTCAGCAATAATCCTGATAATCAGGCGCTCAGCAATAATCACGATAATCAGGCCCTCAGCAATAATCCCGATAATCAGGCGCTCAGCAATAATCCCGATAATCAGGCCCTCAGCAATAATCCCGATAATCAGGCCCTCAGCAATAATCCTGATAATCAGGCGCTCAGCAATAATCACGATAATCAGGTGCTCAGCAATAATCACGATAATCAGGCACTCAGCAATATTCCCGATAATCAGGCCCTCAGCAATAATCCCGATAATCAGGCCCTCAGCAATGATCCCGATAATCAGGCGCTCAGCAATATTCACGATAATCAGGCGCTCAGCAATAATCACGATAATCAGGCCCTCAGCAATAATCCCGATAATCAGGCGCTCAGCAATATTCCTGATAATCAGGCGCTCAGCAATAATCTAGATAATCAGGCCCTCAGCAATATTCCTGATAATCAGGCGCTCACCAATAATCACGATAATCAGGCCCTCAGCAATATTCCCGATAATCAGGCCCTCAGCAATATTCCTGATAATCAGGCCCTCAGCAATAATCATGATAATCAGGCCCTCAGCAATAATCCCGATAATCAGGCGCTCAGCAATATTCCTGATAATCAGGCGCTCAGCAATAATCCCGATAATCAGGCCCTCAGCAATATTCCTGATAATCAGGCACTCTGCAATAATCACGATAATCAGGCCCTCAGCAATAATCCCGATAATCAGGCGCTCAGCAATAATCCCGATAATCAGGCCCTCAGCAATATTCCCGATAATCAGGCACTCAGCAATAATCCCGATAATCAGGCCCTCAGCAATAATCCCGATAATCAGGCGCTCAGCAATACTCCCGATAATCAGGCCCTCAGAAATATTAACGATAATCAGGCCCTCAGCAATAATCACGATAATCAGGCGCTCAGCAATATTCCCGATAATCAGGCGCTCAGCAATAATCCCGATAATCAGGCCCTCAGCAATAATCCCGATAATCAGGCACTCGGCAATATTCCCGATAATCAGGCGCTTGGCAATAATCCCGATAATCAGGCCCTCAGCAATGATCCCGATAATCAGGCCCTCAGAAATAATCCTGATAATCAGGCCCTCAGCAATATTCCCGATAATCAGGCCCTCAGTAATATTCCTGATAATCAGGCGCTCAGCAATATTCCTGATAATCAGGCCCTCAGCAATATTCCTGATAATCAGGCCCTCAGTAATAATCCTGATAATCAGGCGCTCAGCAATATTCCCGATAATCAGGCCCTCATCAATAATCCCGATAATCAGGCACTCAGCAATATTCATGATAATCAGGCCCTCAGCAATATTCCCGATAATCAGGCCCTCAGCAATATTCCCGATAATCAGGCCCTCAGCAATATTCCCGATAATCAGGCCCTCAGCAATATTCCCGATAATCAGGCCCTCAGCAATATTCCCGATAATCAGGCCCTCAGCAATAATCCCGATAATCAGGCCTTCAGGAATATTCCCGATAATCAGGTCCTCAGCAATAATCCCGATAATCAGGCCCTCAGCAATAATCCCGATAATCAGGCGCTCAGCAATAATCACGATAATCAGGCCCTCAGCAATATTCCCGATAATCAGGCCCTCAGCAATGATCCCGATAATCAGGCCCTCAGCAATGATCCCGATAATCAGGCGCTCAGCAATATTCCCGATAATCAGGCGCTCAGCAATAATCACGATAATCAGGCCCTCAGCAATATTCCCGATAATCAGGCCCTCAGCAATATTCCTGATAATCAGGCGCTCAGCAATAATCACGATAATCAGGCCCTCAGCAATATTCCCGATAATCAGGCCCTCAGCAATAATCACGATAATCAGGCCCTCAGCAATAATCCCGATACTCAGGCGCTCAGCAATATTCCCGATAATCAGGCGCTCAGCAATAATCCCGATAATCAGGCCCTCAGCAATATTCCTGATAATCAGGCGCTCAGCAATAATCACGATAATCAGGCCCTCAGCAATAATCCCGATAATCAGGCCCTCAGGAATATTCCCGATAATCAGGCCCTCAGCAATAATCCCGATAATCAGGCCCTCAGCAATAATCCCGATAATCAGGCGCTCAGCAATAATCACGATAATCAGGCCCTCAGCAATATTCCCGATAATCAGGCCCTCAGCAATAATCCCGATAATCAGGCTCTCAGCAATGATCCCGATAATCAGGCGCTCAGCAATATTCCCGATAATCAGGCGCTCAGCAATAATCACGATAATCAGGCCCTCAGCAATAATCCTGATAATCAGGCGCTCAGCAATATTCCTTATAATCAGGCGCTCAGCAATAATCTAGATAATCAGGCCCTCAGCAATATTCCTGATAATCAGGCGCTCAGCAATAATCACGATAATCAGGCCCTCAGCAATATTCCCGATAATCAGGCCCTCAGCAATATTCCTGATAATCAGGCGCTCAGCAATAATCACGATAATCAGGCCCTCAGCAATATTACCGATAATCAGGCCCTCAGCAATAATCACGATAATCAGGCCCTCAGCAATAATCCCGATAATCAGGCGCACAGCAATATTCCTGATAATCAGGCTCTCAGCAATAATCCCGATAATCAGGCCCTCAGCAATATTCCTGATAATCAGGCGCTCTGCAATAATCACTATAATCAGGCCCTCAGCAATAATCCCGATAATCAGGCGCTCAGCAATATTCCTGATAATCAGGCGCTCAGCAAAATCCCGATAATCAGGCTCTCAGCAATATTCCCGATAATCAGGCCCTCAGCAATATTCCCGATAATCAGGCCCTCAGCAATATTCCCGATAATCAGGCCCTCAGCAATATTCCCGATAATCAGGCCCTCAGCAATAGTCTTGATAATCAGGCCCTCAGCAATATTCCGGATAATCAGACGCTCAGCAATAATCCCGATAATCAGGCCCTCAGCAATAATCCCGATAATCAGGCGCTCAGCAATAATCCCGATAATCAGGCCCTCAGCAATATTCCCGATAATCAGGTGCTCAGCAATAATCCTGATAATCAGGCCCTCAGCAATATTCCCGATAATCAGGCCCTCAGCAATATTCCCGATAATCAGGCCCTCAGCAATATTCCTGATAATCAGGCCCTCAGCAATAATCCCGATAATCAGGCCCTCAGCAATATTCCCGATAATCAGGCCCTCAGCAATGATCCCGATAATAAGGCCCTCAGCAATATTCCTGATAATCAGGCCCTCAGTAATAATCCTAATAATCAGGCGCTCAGCAATAATCTTGATAATCAGGCTCTCAGCAATATTCCCGATAATCAGGCCCTCAGCAATAATCCTGATAATCAGGCCCTCAGCAATAATCCTGATAATCAGGCGCTCAGCAATAATCCCGATAATCAGGCCCTCAGCAATATTCCCGATAATCAGGCGCTCAGCAATAATCCTGATAATCAGGCGCTCAGCAATAATCCTGATAATCAGGCCCTCAGCAATAATCCCGATAATCAGGCCCTCAGCAATATTCCCGATAATCAGGCCCTCAGCAATATTCCCGATAATCAGGCGCTCAGCAATAATCCTGATAATCAGGCGCTCAGCAATAATCATGATAATCAGGCACTCAGCAAAAATCTTGATAATCAGGCTCTCAGCAATATTCCTGATAATCAGACCCTCAGCAATATTCCTGATAATCAGGCCCTCAGCAATAATCCTGATAATCAGGCCCTCAGCAATATTCCTGATAATCAGGCCCTCAGCAATAATCCCGATAATCAGGCCCTCAGCAATGATCCCGATAATCAGGCGCTCAGCAATATTCCCGGTAATCAGGCCCTCAGCAATAATCCTGATAATCAGGCGCTCAGCAATAATCCTGATAATCAGGCCCTCAGCAATAATCCTGATAATCAGGCGCTCAGCAATAATCCCGATAATCAGGCCCTCAGCAATATTCCCGATAATCAGGCGCTCAGCAATAATCCCGATAATCAGGCCCTCAGCAATATTCCCGATAATCAGGCGCTCAGCAATATTCCTGATAATCAGGCCCTCAGCAATATTCCTGATAATCAGGCCCTCAGCAATAATCCCGATAATCAGGCCCTCAGCAATATTCCCGATAATCAGGCGCTCAGCAATAATCCCGATAATCAGGCCCTCAGCAATATTCCCGATAATCAGGCGCTCAGCAATAATCCCGATAATCAAGCCCTCAGCAATATTCCCGATAATCAGGCCCTCAGCAATATTCCCGATAATCAGGCCCTCAGCAATATTCCCGATAATCAGGCGCTCAGCAATAATCCCGATAATCAGGCCCTCAGCAATATTCCCGATAATCAGGCCCTCAGCAATAATCCTGATAATCAGGCCCTCAGCAATAATCCCGATAATCAGGCGCTCAGCAATATTCCCGATAATCAGGCGCTCAGCAATAATCCCGATAATCAGGCGCTCAGCAATGATCCCGATAATCAGGCGCTCAGCAATAATCCCGATAATCAGGCCCTCAGCAATATTCCCGATAATCAGGCGCTCAGCAATAATCCTGATAATCAGACCCTCAGCAATAATCCTGATAATCAGGCCCTCAGCAATAATCCTGATAATCAGGCCCTCAGCAATAATCCCGATAATCAGGCGCTCAGCAATATTCCCGATAATCAAGCCCTCAGCAATATTCCCGATAATCAGGCCCTCAGCAATATTCCCGATAATCAGGCCCTCAGCAATATTCCCGATAATCAGGCGCTCAGCAATAATCCCGATAATCAGGCGCTCAGCAATATTCCCGATAATCAGGCGCTCAGCAATATTCCCGATAATCAGGCCCTCAGCAATATTCCCGATAATCAGGCCCTCAGCAATATTCCTGATAATCAGGCCCTCAGCAATATTCCTGATAATCAGGCCCTCAGCAATAATCCTGATAATCAGGCCCTCAGCAATAATCCTGATAATCAGGCCCTCAGCAATATTCCTGATAATCAGGCCCTCAGCAATAATCTTGATAATCAGGCTCTCAGCAATATTCCCGATAATCAGGCCCTCAGCAATATTCCCGATAATCAGGCCCTCAGCAATATTCCCGATAATCAGGCCCTCAGCAATATTCCTGATAATCAGGCCCTCAGCAATAATCCCGATAATCAGGCCCTCAGCAATGATCCCGATAACCAGGCGCTCAGCAATATTCCCGATAATCATGCCCTCAGCAATATTCCTGATAATCAGGCCCTCAGTAATAATCCTGATAATCAGGCGCTCAGCAATAATCTTGATAATCAGGCTCTCAGCAATATTCCCGATAATCAGGCGCTCAGCAATAATCCTGATAATCAGGCACTCAGCAATATTCATGATAATCAGGCCCTCAGCAATATTCCCGATAATCAGGCCCTCAGCAATATTCCCGATAATCAGGCCCTCAGCAATAATCCTGATAATCAGGCCCTCAGCAATAATCCCGATAATCAGGCGCTCAGCAATATTCCCGATAATCAGGCGCTCAGCAATAATCCCGATAATCAGGCACTCAGCAATGATCCCCATAATCAGGCGCTCAGCAATAATCCCGATAATCAGGCCCTCAGCAATATTCCCGATAATCAGGCGCTCAGCAATAATCCCGATAATCAGACCCTCAGCAATATTCCCGATAATCAGGCCCTCAGCAATATTCCCGATAATCAGGCCCTCAGCAATATTCCCGATAATCAGGCCCTCAGCAATATTCCTGATAATCAGGCCCTCAGCAATAATCCCGATAATCAGGCCCTCAGCAATGATCCCGATAACCAGGCGCTCAGCAATATTCCCGATAATCAGGCCCTCAGCAATAATCCTGATAATCAGGCGCTCAGCAATAATCTTGATAATCAGGCTCTCAGCAATATTCCCGATAATCAGGCGCTCAGCAATAATCCTGATAATCAGGCACTCAGCAATATTCATGATAATCAGGCCCTCAGCAATATTCCCGATAATCAGGCCCTCAGCAATATTCCCGATAATCAGGCCCTCAGCAATAATCCTGATAATCAGGCCCTCAGCAATAATCCCGATAATCAGGCGCTCAGCAATATTCCCGATAATCAGGCGCTCAGCAATAATCCCGATAATCAGGCGCTCAGCAATGATCCCGATAATCAGGCGCTCAGCAATGATCCCGATAATCAGGCCCTCAGCAATATTCCCGATAATCAGGCGCTCAGCAATAATCCTGATAATCAGACCCTCAGCAATAATCCTGATAATCAGGCCCTCAGCAATAATCCTGATAATCAGGCCCTCAGCAATAATCCCGATAATCAGGCGCTCAGCAATATTCCTGATAATCAAGCCCTCAGCAATATTCCCGATAATCAGGCCCTCAGCAATATTCCCGATAATCAGGCCCTCAGCAATATTCCCGATAATCAGGCGCTCAGCAATAATCCCGATAATCAGGCGCTCAGCAATGTTCCTGATAATCAGGCGCTCAGCAATATTCCCGATAATCAGGCCCTCAGCAATATTCCCGATAATCAGGCCCTCAGCAATATTCCCGATAATCAGGCCCTCAGCAATATTCCTGATAATCAGGCCCTCAGCAATAATCCTGATAATCAGGCCCTCAGCAATATTCCTGATAATCAGACCCTCAGCAATAATCCTGATAATCAGACCCTCAGCAATAATCCAGATAATCAGGCCCTCAGCAATATTCCCGATAATCAGGCCCTCAGCAATATTCCCGATAATCAGGCCCTCAGCATAAACAGCCCCCCGACACTCCTGTAACATGCACATAAGGCCGGACCATCTTTGTGTATCGAAATACCCAACGCACTTCCAAGACACTTTTTATACCGTGCGCCTCAATCTCACCGTGGGATGTATGCACTGTACGACTTTTGCTAGCGACTAAGGGGGAGATGTATCAAGCCTTGGAGAGAGATAAAATGGAGAGATATAAAGTACCAACCATCAGCTCCTAACTGTCCTAATCAGCTCCTAACTGTCATTTTATAGGCTCCACATCATCTCCAAAGCTTGATATATATCCCGCTTGGACGCATAAGAAGATTAAGTAGATTAAGATTTTTAGATTTAAATATTTGAACAAACGCAAAATCTGTTTCCCACTTCTGGATTTTCAGACATGGTTCCAACCCAGGTCAGACGCCATTTACACAGCACCATCGATCTGGGTTAGTTTCAGGTCAGCCCCGTTCACACTGAACCTGGATCTGCCCTGCTAAACTTGTGAGGTCTTAAAAAGTGGGAAGTGACTACTTCACAACCACCAATCAGCTCATTTTAGGCATAACCCAGATCGGATAACCCAGAATCGGTATGATTTACCACCGGACCCATGCCCGGCGGTTGGAATCCCGACAGCAGCATACCGGCAGAGGAGGAAATCCCGATCATCAAAGGTAAGTATATACTAACCTATGTCTACCCCCTAACCCTCCCTTAGGGGTGCCTAACCCTAACCTCCCCCCCCCCAGTGCCTAACCCTAATCCCCCTTCTAAGTGCCTAAACCTAACCGCCCCTTCCCCGCTGCCTAAACCTAAGTCCCCAGGGTGGTGCCTAACCCTAACCTCCCTCCGGGGGTGCCTAACGCTAACCCTCCCTCCCCCTAGCCTAACCTTAAGTTCCCCCCGGGGGTGCCTAACGCTACCCCCCCTTCCCCTAGCCTAAACCTAACCTACTTGGGGGGGTGCCTAACCCTAAGTCCCCCCCCCGGAAACCCGAAACCTAACCCTCCCCCCCCCCGCGGCTATCTGCACTCGGCGCCCGGCGTCCCTTCGTTCGGGATGCCAGGTGCTGGTCTCCCGGCGCGGTACAATGACAGGCGTCTACATTTAGACGGGATTAGGTCCGCAGGCTTCCCGACTGCATACCGATAACCCGGGTTGCACCTTTTACACTGCACCATTACCCAGGTCCAACCTGGGTCCGACCCTGTTAGTTATCTGGGTTGGATTGCTGGGTCACTTGTCCCGGGTTATTTTTCAGGGACCCTTCTACACTGATCTGCGACCTGGGTACACCCAGCAATAACCCTGGTTTTAGCTCTGGTGTAAAAGGGGTATTAGTGTGTGTATGAGGGGAGGCGTTCCCTGTATACCACCACTTTTTGTATTCTCACCCACCTCGTTAGGTATCTCCAGTCCAGCAGAGATCTGGTACAGCGGTTGTGAACACCACTCATGATAGAATATTACCAAAAAAAAAAGAACAAAACAATATGGATAACTAAGGGTCAACTCATTTAATTATTACAAAAAACACTGCAAAAATAAATAAAAATAATATATAATCATTAGAGATGTGCGCTGACTCCCGTGTTCTAGTTTTGGATTCACCTTTGTGTTTTAGTTTTGCTTTTGGTTTTGGATCTGGGTTTTTTTTAATTATAAAAAGTTTTTAAAAATAGCAAAAATCATGTAATTTTTGCAATCCAAAATCAGAAACGTGGATTTAAATTTCGAGTAACAAACCACAGGAAGATCAGAACCGCAAATTGGATCTATCCGGATATCCTTGGGAGATTAGAACTGAGACTCGGATCTGTCTGGATTCTCGAAATTCGGGTGGATTTGGATTTCTGGAGAACCGAACAGCACATCTCCAGTAATCATGCCCTCCAAATAAGCCCATGTCATGTTTCAATTTGATATTGAAGTCTGCTCTGTAGAAATAAAATTTATTCTTGCACGCCCTTGGACTCGATTCTGTAACAGCAGCGCCTACAATCCATCCTGCCAGACTAAACCTCTAGCAGGGAACCCGCTCTGGGGTGGGAGGTTCAGCCTTAAGTCTCTGCATAGAGAGTTTGCGGCTGCTTCAATGCACCGAGTATTTATGGTCAGGTGCCCTAATATTTCTGTTAGGCTTTGTGCTTTACTTCAAGTGAAATGTGTTTTCTGATACTCTGCATGAAGGATGCCTCATAACAGAAAGCTATATTGTACTATCCATCTGAGCAAATGTTCTTTCTCTGTAAAGTTTATAGCGAAATTTGTTACTGCAGCTCAGTCGTCAGGGCCCTAATCTTTAGAAGCTGCTGGGTTTAAAACGCTACATGTAACATAAAGCTGCACTCACTGAATCTTATTTTTCCAATTTTTTTGTTAACTCTTTCTTATTGACGAGGTCACCATGTATATATTATTAGTGGTCGCGAAAATGGGAGAAAAGGTAAATTGTAGTTTATATCAAATCTCAGAAGTTAGAAACACAGAGTACTGCAAAACTAGAGAGCGATTCTCTCTGTACCCCTAACAGGGTGCTGTTACCATGTCAACCGTAAAACAATATTGACAGTCAACATCAGAAGGGCGACATTCATGATGTCGACATGGTTAAATTGTCGACATCATAAATGTTGACGTCTAGAATATGTCGATATTGGCAAAAGGACAACATATGAAATGCCATACCAATAGCGAGTGTGGGTGAGTCCTGCTTGTGGGGATGGGAGCAGGTAATGAGTGCGGGTGAGTCCTGCATGTGGGGATGGGAGCAGGTAATGAGCGTGGATGAGACCTGCATGTGAGGATGGGAGCAGGTAATGAGTGTAGATGAGTCCTGCATGTGAGGATGGGAGCAGGTAATGAGTGTAGATGAGTCCTGCATGTGAGGATGGGAGCAAGTAATGAGTGTGGATGAGTCCTGCATGCGGGGATGGGAGCAGGTAATGAGTGTGGATGAGTCCTGCATGCGGGGATGGGAGCAGGTAATGAGTGTGGATGAGTCCTGCATGTGGGGATGGGAGCATGTAATGAGTTTGGATGAGTCCTGCATGCGGGGATGGGAGCATGTAATGAGTGTGGATGAGTCCTGCATGCGGGGATGGGAGCAGGTAATGAGTGTGGATGAGTCCTGCATGCGGGGATGGGAGCAGGTAATGAGTGTGGATGAGTCCTGCATGTGGGGATGGGAGCATGTAATGAGTGTGGATGAGTCCTGCATGCGGGGATGGGAGCATGTAATGAGTGTGGATGAGTCCTGCATGCGGGGATGGGAGCAGGTAATGAGTGTGGATGAGTCCTGCATGCGGGGATGGGAGCAGGTAATGAGTGTGGATGAGTCCTGCATGCGGGGATGGGAGCAGGTAATGAGTGTGGATGAGTCCTGCATGTGGGGATGGGAGCATGTAATGAGTGTGGATGAGTCCTGCATGCGGGGATGGGAGCATGTAATGAGTGTGGATGAGTCCTGCATGAGGGGATGGGAGCAGGTAATGAGTGTGGATGAGCCCTGCATGTGGGGATGGGAGCAGGTAATGAGTGTGGATGAGCCCTGCATGCGGGGATGGGAGCAGGTAATGAGTGTGGATGATTCCTGCATGTGAGGATGGGAGCAGGTAATGAGTGTAGATGAGTCCTGCATGTGGGGATGGGAGCAGGTAATGAGTGTAGATGAGTCCTGCATGTGGGGATGGGAGCAGGTAATGAGTGTGGATGAGTCCCGCATGTGAGGATGGGAGCAGGTAATGAGTGTGGATGAGTCCTGCATGTGAGGATGGGAGCAGGCAATGAGTGTGGATGAGTCCTGCATGTGGGGATGGGAGCAGGTAATGAGTGTGGATGAGTCCTGCATGTGGCGATGGGAGCAGGTAATGAGTGTAAATGAGTCCTGCATGTGGGGATGGGAGCAGGTAATGAGTGTGGATGAATCCTGCATGTGGGGATGGGAGCAGGTAATGAGTGTGGAGGAGTCCTGCATGTGGGGATGAGAGCAGGTAATGAGTGTGGATGAGTCCTGCATGTGGGGATGGGAGCAGGTAATGAGTGTGGATGAGTCCTGCATGTGGGGATGGAGCAGGTAATGAGTGTGGATGAGTCCTGCATGTGAGGATGGGAGCAGGTAATGAGTGTGGATGAGTCCTGAATGTGGGGATGGAGCAGGTAATGAGTGTGGATGAGTCCTGCATGTGGGGATGGGAGCAGGTAATGAGTGTGGGTGAGTCCTGCATGTGGGGATGGAGCAGGTAATGAGTGTGGATGAGTCCTGCATGTGGGGATGAGAGCAGGTAATGAGTGTGGATGAATCCTGCATGTGGGGATGGGAGCAGGTAATGAGTGTGGATGAGTCCTGCATGTGGGGATGGGAGCAGGTAATGAGTGTGGATGAGTCCTGCATGTGAGGATGGGAGCAGGTAATGAGTGTGGATGAGTCCTGCATGTGGGGATGAGAGCAGGTAATGAGTGTGGATGAGTCCTGCATGCGGGGATGGGAGCAGGTAATGAGTGTGGATGAGTCCTGCATGTGGGGATGGGAGCAGGTAATGAGTGTGGATGAGTCCTGCATGCGGGGATGGGAGCAGGTAATGAGTGTGGATGAGTCCTGCATGCGAGGATGGGAGCAGGTAATGAGTGTGGATGAGTCCTGCATGTGGGGATGAGAGCAGGTAATGAGTGTGGATGAGTCCTGCATGCGGGGATGGGAGCAGGTAATGAGTGTGGATGAGTCCTGCATGTGGGGATGGGAGCAGGTAATGAGTGTGGGTGAGTCCTGCATGTGGGGATGGAGCAGGTAATGAGTGTGGATGAGTCCTGCATGTGGGGATGAGAGCAGGT
Source organism: Taudactylus pleione (assembly GCA_031769625.1). Taxonomy (NCBI): domain Eukaryota; kingdom Metazoa; phylum Chordata; class Amphibia; order Anura; family Myobatrachidae; genus Taudactylus; species Taudactylus pleione. Next base: position 1,556,878 of record JAUIMM010000745.1, read on the forward strand.
AATGAGTGTGGATGAATCCTGCATGTGGGGATGGGAGCAGGTAATGAGTGTGGATGAGTCCTGCATGTGGGGATGGGAGCAGGTAATGAGTGTGGATGAGTCCTGCATGTGAGGATGGGAGAAGGTAATGAGTGTGGATGAGTACTGCATGTGGGGATGGGAGCGGGTAATGAGTGTGGATGAGTCCTGCATGCGAGGATGGGAGCAGGTAATGAGTGTGGATGAGTCCTGCATGTGGGGATGAGAGCAGGTAATGAGTGTGGATGAGTCCTGCATGCGGGGATGGGAGCAGGTAATGAGTGTGGATGAGTCCTGCATGTGGGGATGGGAGCAGGTAATGAGTGTGGATGAGTACTGCATGCGGGGATGGGAGCAGGTAATGAGTGTGGATGAGTCCTGCATGTGAAGATGGGAGCAGGTAATGAGTGTAGATGAGTCATGCATGCGGGGATGGGAGCAGGTAATGAGTGTAGATGAGTCCTGCATGTGAAGATGGGAGCAGGTAATGAGTGTAGCTGAGTCCTGCATGTGGGGATGGGAGCAGGTAATGAGTGTGGATGAGTCCTGCATGTGGGGATGGGAGCAGGTAATGAGTGTGGATGAGTCCTGCATGTGGGGATGGGTGCAGGTAATGAGCGTGGGTGAGTCCTGCATGTGAGGATGGGAGCAGGTAATGAGTGCAGATGAGTCCTGCATGTGAGGATGGGAGCAGGTAATGAGTGCAGATGAGTCCTGCATGTGAAGATGGGAGCAGGTAATGAGTGTAGATGAGTCCTGCATTTGGGGATGGGAGCAGGTAATGAGTGTGGATGAGTCCTGCATGTGGGGATGGGAGCAGACAATGACTGTAGATGAGTCCTGCATGTGGGGATGAGAGCAGGTAATGAGCATGGATGAGTTCTGCATGTGGGGATGGGAGCAGGTAATGAGTGTGGATGAGTCCTGCATGTGAGGATTGGAGCAGGTAAGGAGTGTGGATGAGTCCTGCATGTGGGGATGAGAGCAGGTAATGAGTGTAGATGAGTCCTGCATGTGAGGATGGGAGCAGGTAATGAGTGTGGGTGAGTCTTGCATGTGGGGATGGGAGCAGTTAATGACTGTGGATGAGTCCTGCATGCGGGGATGGGAGCAGGTAATGAGTGTGGATGAGTCCTGCATGTGGGGATGGGAGCAGGTAATGAGTGTGAATGAGTCCTGCATGTGGGGATGGGAGCAGGTAATGAGTGTGGGTGAGTCCAACATGTGGGGATGGGAGCAGGTAATGAGTGCGGATGAGTCCTGCATGTGGGTTGGGAGCAGGTAATGAGTGTGGATGAGTCCTGTGTGTGCAGATGGGAGCAGGTAATGAGTGTGGATGAGTCCTGCATGCGGGGATGGGAGCAGGTAATGAGTGTAAATGAGTCCTGTATGTGCAGATGGGAGCAGGCAATGAGTGTGGATGAGTCCTCCACACAGGGATGGGATCAGGTAATGAGTGTAGATGAGTCCTGCATGTGCAGTTGGGAGTAGGCAATGAGTGTGGATGAGTCCTGCATGTGGGGATGGGATCAGGTAATGAGTGTGGATGAGTCCTGCACACAGGGAAGGGAGCAGGTAATGAGTGTGGATGAGTCCTGCACACAGGGATGGGAGCAGGTAATGATTGTGGATGAGTCCTGCATGCGGGGATGGGAGCAGGTAATGAGTGTAAATGAGTCCTGTATGTGCAGATGGGAGCAGGCAATGAGTGTGGATGAGTCCTGCTTGTGGGGATGGGAGCAGGTAATGAGTGTGGATGAGCCCTGCATGCGGGGATGGGAGCAGGTAATGAGTGTGGATGATTCCTGCATGTGAGGATGGGAGCAGGTAATGAGTGTAGATGAGTCCTGCATGTGGGGATGGGAGCAGGTAATGAGTGTAGATGAGTCCTGCATGTGGGGATGGGAGCAGGTAATGAGTGTGGATGAGTCCCGCATGTGAGGATGGGAGCAGGTAATGAGTGTGGATGAGTCCTGCATGTGAGGATGGGAGCAGGCAATGAGTGTGGATGAGTCCTGCATGTGGGGATGGGAGCAGGTAATGAGTGTGGATGAATCCTGCATGTGGGGATGGGAGCAGGTAATGAGTGTGGAGGAGTCCTGCATGTGGGGATGAGAGCAGGTAATGAGTGTGGATGAGTCCTGCATGTGGGGATGGGAGCAGGTAATGAGTGTGGATGAGTCCTGCATGTGGGGATGGAGCAGGTAATGAGTGTGGATGAGTCCTGCATGTGAGGATGGGAGCAGGTAATGAGTGTGGATGAGTCCTGAATGTGGGGATGGAGCAGGTAATGAGTGTGGATGAGTCCTGCATGTGGGGATGGGAGCAGGTAATGAGTGTGGGTGAGTCCTGCATGTTGGGATGGAGCAGGTAATGAGTGTGGATGAGTCCTGCATGTGGGGATGAGAGCAGGTAATGAGTGTGGATGAATTCTGCATGTGGGGATGGGAGCAGGTAATGAGTGTGGATGAGTCCTGCATGTGGGGATGGGAGCAGGTAATGAGTGTGGATGAGTCCTGCATGTGAGGATGGGAGCAGGTAATGAGTGTGGATGAGTCCTGCATGTGGGGATGAGAGCAGGTAATGAGTGTGGATGAGTCCTGCATGTGGGGATGGGAGCAGACAATGACTGTAGATGAGTCCTGCATGTGGGGATGAGAGCAGGTAATGAGCATGGATGAGTTCTGCATGTGGGGATGGGAGCAGGTAATGAGTGTGGATGAGTCCTGCATGTGAGGATTGGAGCAGGTAAGGAGTGTGGATGAGTCCTGCATGTGGGGATGAGAGCAGGTAATGAGTGTAGATGAGTCCTGCATGTGAGGATGGGAGCAGGTAATGAGTGTGGGTGAGTCTTGCATGTGGGGATGGGAGCAGTTAATGACTGTGGATGAGTCCTGCATGCGGGGATGGGAGCAGGTAATGAGTGTGGATGAGTCCTGCATGTGGGGATGGGAGCAGGTAATGAGTGTGAATGAGTCCTGCATGTGGGGATGGGAGCAGGTAATGAGTGTGGGTGAGTCCAACATGTGGGGATGGGAGCAGGTAATGAGTGCGGATGAGTCCTGCATGTGGGTTGGGAGCAGGTAATGAGTGTGGATGAGTCCTGTGTGTGCAGATGGGAGCAGGTAATGAGTGTGGATGAGTCCTCCACACAGGGATGGGATCAGGTAATGAGTGTAGATGAGTCCTGCATGTGCAGTTGGGAGTAGGCAATGAGTGTGGATGAGTCCTGCATGTGGGGATGGGATCAGGTAATGAGTGTGGATGAGTCCTGCACACAGGGAAGGGAGCAGGTAATGAGTGTGGATGAGTCCTGCACACAGGGATGGGAGCAGGTAATGATTGTGGATGAGTCCTGCATGCGGGGATGGGAGCAGGTAATGAGTGTAAATGAGTCCTGTATGTGCAGATGGGAGCAGGCAATGAGTGTGGATGAGTCCTGCTTGTGGGGATGGGAGCAGGTAATGAGTGTGGATGAGCCCTGCATGCGGGGATGGGAGCAGGTAATGAGTGTGGATGATTCCTGCATGTGAGGATGGGAGCAGGTAATGAGTGTAGATGAGTCCTGCATGTGGGGATGGGAGCAGGTAATGAGTGTAGATGAGTCCTGCATGTGGGGATGGGAGCAGGTAATGAGTGTGGATGAGTCCCGCATGTGAGGATGGGAGCAGGTAATGAGTGTGGATGAGTCCTGCATGTGAGGATGGGAGCAGGCAATGAGTGTGGATGAGTCCTGCATGTGGGGATGGGAGCAGGTAATGAGTGTGGATGAATCCTGCATGTGGGGATGGGAGCAGGTAATGAGTGTGGAGGAGTCCTGCATGTGGGGATGAGAGCAGGTAATGAGTGTGGATGAGTCCTGCATGTGGGGATGGGAGCAGGTAATGAGTGTGGATGAGTCCTGCATGTGGGGATGGAGCAGGTAATGAGTGTGGATGAGTCCTGCATGTGAGGATGGGAGCAGGTAATGAGTGTGGATGAGTCCTGAATGTGGGGATGGAGCAGGTAATGAGTGTGGATGAGTCCTGCATGTGGGGATGGGAGCAGGTAATGAGTGTGGGTGAGTCCTGCATGTGGGGATGGAGCAGGTAATGAGTGTGGATGAGTCCTGCATGTGGGGATGAGAGCAGGTAATGAGTGTGGATGAATTCTGCATGTGGGGATGGGAGCAGGTAATGAGTGTGGATGAGTCCTGCATGTGGGGATGGGAGCAGGTAATGAGTGTGGATGAGTCCTGCATGTGAGGATGGGAGCAGGTAATGAGTGTGGATGAGTCCTGCATGTGGGGATGAGAGCAGGTAATGAGTGTGGATGAGTCCTGCATGCGGGGATGGGAGCAGGTAATGAGTGTGGATGAGTCCTGCATGTGGGGATGGGAGCAGGTAATGAGTGTGGATGAGTCCTGCATGCGGGAATGGGAGCAGGTAATGAGTGTGGATGAGTCCTGCATGCGAGGATGGGAGCAGGTAATGAGTGTGGATGAGTCCTGCATGTGGGGATGAGAGCAGGTAATGAGTGTGGATGAGTCCTGCATGCGGGGATGGGAGCAGGTAATGAGTGTGGATGAGTCCTGCATGTGGGGATGGGAGCAGGTAATGAGTGTGGGTGAGTCCTGCATGTGGGGATGGAGCAGGTAATGAGTGTGGATGAGTCCTGCATGTGGGGATGAGAGCAGGTAATGAGTGTGGATGAATCCTGCATGTGGGGATGGGAGCAGGTAATGAGTGTGGATGAGTCCTGCATGTGGGGATGGGAGCAGGTAATGAGTGTGGATGAGTCCTGCATGTGAGGATGGGAGAAGGTAATGAGTGTGGATGAGTCCTGCATGTGGGGATGAGAGCAGGTAATGAGTGTGGATGAGTCCTGCATGCGGGGATGGGAGCAGGTAATGAGTGTGGATGAGTCCTGCATGTGGGGATGGGAGCAGGTAATGAGTGTGGATGAGTCCTGCATGCGGGGATGGGAGCGGGTAATGAGTGTGGATGAGTCCTGCATGCGAGGATGGGAGCAGGTAATGAGTGTGGATGAGTCCTGCATGTGGGGATGAGAGCAGGTAATGAGTGTGGATGAGTCCTGCATGCGGGGATGGGAGCAGGTAATGAGTGTGGATGAGTCCTGCATGTGGGGATGGGAGCAGGTAATGAGTGTGGATGAGTACTGCATGCGGGGATGGGAGCAGGTAATGAGTGTGGATGAGTCCTGCATGTGAAAATGGGAGCAGGTAATGAGTGTAGATGAGTCATGCATGCGGGGATGGGAGCAGGTAATGAGTGTAGATGAGTCCTGCATGTGAAGATGGGAGCAGGTAATGAGTGTAGCTGAGTCCTGCATGTGGGGATGGGAGCAGGTAATGAGTGTGGATGAGTCCTGCATGTGGGGATGGGAGCAGGTAATGAGTGTGGATGAGTCCTGCATGTGGGGATGGGTGCAGGTAATGAACGTGGGTGAGTCCTGCATGTGAGGATGGGAGCAGGTAATGAGTGCAGATGAGTCCTGCATGTGAGGATGGGAGCAGGTAATGAGTGCAGATGAGTCCTGCATGTGAAGATGGGAGCAGGTAATGAGTGTAGATGAGTCCTGCATGTGGGGATGGGAGCAGGTAATGAGTGTGGATGAGTCCTGCATGTGGGGATGGGAGCAGACAATGACTGTAGATGAGTCCTGCATGTGGGGATGAGAGCAGGTAATGAGCATGGATGAGTTCTGCATGTGGGGATGGGAGCAGGTAATGAGTGTGGATGAGTCCTGCATGTGAGGATTGGAGCAGGTAAGGAGTGTGGATGAGTCCTGCATGTGGGGATGAGAGCAGGTAATGAGTGTAGATGAGTCCTGCATGTGGGGATGGGAGCAGGTAATGAGTGTGGGTGAGTCTTGCATGTGGGGATGGGAGCAGTTAATGACTGTGGATGAGTCCTGCATGCGGGGATGGGAGCAGGTAATGAGTGTGGATGAGTCCTGCATGTGGGGATGGGAGCAGGTAATGAGTGTGAATGAGTCCTGCATGTGGGGATGGGAGCAGGTAATGAGTGTGGGTGAGTCCAACATGTGGGGATGGGAGCAGGTAATGAGTGCGGATGAGTCCTGCATGTGCAGATGGGAGCAGGTAATGAGTGTGGATGAGTCCTGCATGTGGGTTGGGAGCAGGTAATGAGTGTGGATGAGTCCTGTGTGTGCAGATGGGAGCAGGTAATGAGTGTGGATGAGTCCTGCATACGGGGATGGGAGCAGGTAATGAGTGTAAATGAGTCCTGTATGTGCAGATGGGAGCAGGCAATGAGTGTGGATGAGTCCTCCACACAGGGATGGGATCAGGTAATGAGTGTAGATGAGTCCTGCATGTGCAGTTGGGAGTAGGCAATGAGTGTGGATGAGTCCTGCATGTGGGGATGGGAGCAGGTAATGAGTGTGGATGAGTCCTGCACACAGGGAAGGGAGCAGGTAATGAGTGTGGATGAGTCCTGCACACAGGGATGGGAGCAGGTAATGATTGTGGATGAGTCCTGCATGCGGGGATGGGAGCAGGTAATGAGTGTAAATGAGTCCTGTATGTGCAGATGGGAGCAGGCAATGAGTGTGGATGAGTCCTGCTTGTGGGGATGGGAGCAGGTAATGAGTGTGGATGAGTCCTGCACACAGGAATGGGAGCAGGTAATGAGTGTGGATGAGTCCTGCATGTGAGGATGGGAGCAGGCAATGAGTGTGGATGAGTCCTGCATGTGCGGATGGGAGCAGGTAATGAGTGTGGATGAGTCCTGCATGTGCGGATGGGAGCAGGCAATGAGTGTGGATGAGTCCTGCATGCGGGGATGGGAGCAGGTAATGAGTGTGGATGAGTCCTGCTTGTGGGGATGGGAGCAGGCAATGAGTGTGGATGAGTCCTGCATGTGAGGATGGGAGCAGGTAATGAGTGTAGATGAGTCCTGCATGTGAGGATGGGAGCAGGTAATGAGTGTAGATGAGTCCTGCATGTGAGGATGGGAGCAGGTAATGAGTGTGGATGAGTCCTGCATGTGAGGATGGGAGCAGGTAATGAGTGTAGATGAGTCCTGTATGTGCAGATGGGAGCAGGCAATGAGTGTAGATGAGTCCTGCATGTGAGGATGGGAGCAGGTAATGAGTGTAGATGAGTCCTGCATGTGAGGATGGGAGCAGGTAATGAGTGTGGATGAGTCCTGCATGTGAGGATGGGAGCAGGTAATGAGTGTAGATGAGTCCTGTATGTGCAGATGGGAGCAGGCAATGAGTGTAGATGAGTCCTGCATGTGAGGATAGGAGCGGGTAATGAGTGTAGATGAGTCCTGCATGTGAGGATGGGAGCAGGTAATGAGTGTGGATGAGTCCTGCATGTGAGGATGGGAGTAGGTAATGAGTGTAGATGAGTCCTGTATGTGCAGATGGGAGCAGGCAATGAGTGTAGATGAGTCCTGCATGTGAGAATGGGAGCAGGTAATGAGTGTAGATGAGTCCTGCATGTGAGGATGGGAGCAGGTAATGAGTGTGGATGAGTCCTGCATGTGAGGATGGGAGTAGGTAATGAGTGTAGATGAGTCCTGTATGTGCAGATGGGAGCAGGCAATGAGTGTAGATGAGTCCTGCATGTGAGAATGGGAGCAGGTAATGAGTGTAGATGAGTCCTGCATGTGAGGATGGGAGCAGGTAATGAGTGTGGGTGAGTCCTGCATGTGAGGATGGGAGCAGGTAATGAGTGTAGATGAGTCCTGCATGTGAGGATGGGAGCAGGTAATGAGTGTAGATGAGTCCTGTATGTGCAGATGGGAGCAGGTAATGAGTGTAGATGAGTCCTGCATGTGAGGATGGGAGCAGGTAATGAGTGTAGATGAGTCCTGCATGTGAGGATGGGAGCAGGTAATGAGTGTGGATGAGTCCTGTATGTGCAGATGGGAGCAGGCAATGAGTGTAGATGAGTCCTGCATGTGAGGATGGGAGCAGGTAATGAGTGTGGATGAGTCCTGCATGTGAGGATGGGAGCAGGTAATGAGTGTAGATGAGTCCTGCATGTGAGGATGGGAGCAGGTAATGAGTGTAGATGAGTCCTGTATGTGCAGATGGGAGCAGGCAATGAGTGTAGATGAGTCCTGCATGTGAGGATGGGAGCAGGTAATGAGTGTAGATGAGTCCTGCATGTGAGGATGGGAGCAGGCAATGAGTGTGGATGAGTCCTGCTTGTGGGGATGGGAGCAGGCAATGAGTGTGGATGAGTCCTGCATGCGGGAATGAGAGCAGGTAATGAGTGTGGATGAGTCCTGAATGCGGGGATGAGAGCAGGTAATGAGTGTGGATGAGCCCTGCATGAGGGGATGGGAGCAGGTAATGAGTGTAGATGAGTCCTGCATGAGGGGATGGGAGCAGGTAATGAGTGTGGATGAGCCCTGCATGAGGGGATGGGAGCAGGTAATGAGTGTAGATGAGTCCTGCATGTGCAGATGGGAGTAGGCAATGAGTGTGGATGAGTCCTGCATGAGGGGATGGGAGCAGGTAATGAGTGTAGATGAGTCCTGCATGTGCAGATGGGAATAGGCAATGAGTGTGGATGAGTCCTGCATGAGGGGATGGGAGCAGGTAATGAGTGTAGATGAGTCCTGCATGTGCAGATGGGAGTAGGCAATGAGTGTGGATGAGTCCTGCATGTGCAGATGGGAATAGGCAATGAGTGTGGATGAGTCCTGCATGTGCAGATGGGAGTAGGCAATGAGTGTGGATGAGTCCTGCATGTGAGCATGGGAGCAGGTAATGAGTGTAGATGAGTCCTGCATGCGGGGATGGGAGCAGGTAATTAGTGTGGATGAGCCCTGCATGTGGGGATTGGAGCAGGTAATGAGTGTGGATGAGCCCTGCATGCGGGGATGGGAGCAGGTAATGAGTGTGGATGATTCCTGCATGTGAGGATGGGAGCAGGTAATGAGTGTAGATGAGTCCAGCATGTGGGGATGGGAGCAGGTAATGAGTGTAGATGAGTCCTGCATGTGGGGATGGGAGCAGGTAATGAGTGTGGATGAGTCCCGCATGTGGGGATGTGAGCAGGTAATGAGTGTGGATGAGTCCTGCATGTGAGGATGGGAGCAGGTAATGAGTGTGGATGAGTCCTGCATGTGGGGATGGGAGCAGGTAATGAGTGTGGATGAGTCCTGCATGTGGCGATGGGAGCAGGTAATGAGTGTACATGAGTCCTGCATGTGGGGATGGAGCAGGTAATGAGTGTGGATGAGTCCTGCATGTGAGGATGGGAGCAGGTAATGAGTGTGGATGAGTCCTGCATGTGGGGATGGAGCAGGTAAAGAGTGTGGATGAGTCCTGCATGTGGGGATGAGAGCAGGTAATGAGTGTGGATGAGTCCTGCATGTGGGGATGGGAGCAGGTAATGAGTGTGGATGAGTCCTGCATGTAGGGATGGGAGCAGGTAATGAGTGTGGATGAGTCCTGCATGTGAGGATGGGAGCAGGTAATGAGTGTGGATGAGTCCTGCATGTGGGGATGGGAGCAGGTAATGAGTGTGGATGAGTCCTGCATGTGAGGATGGGAGCAGGTAATGAGTGTGGATGAGTCCTGCATGTGGGGATGGAGCAGGTAAAGAGTGTGGATGAGTCCTGCATGTGGGGATGAGAGCAGGTAATGAGTGTGGATGAGTCCTGCATGTGGGGATGGGAGCAGGTAATGAGTGTGGATGAGTTCTGCATGTAGGGATGGGAGCAGGTAATGAGTGTGGATGAGTCCTGCATGTGAGGATGGGAGCAGGTAATGAGTGTGGATGAGTCCTGCATGTGGGGATGAGAGCAGGTAATGAGTGTGGATGAGTCCTGCATGCGGGGATGGGAGCAGGTAATGAGTGTGGATGAGTCCTGCATGTGGGGATGGGAGCAGGTAATGAGTGTGGATGAGTCCTGCATGCGGGGATGGGAGCAGGTAATGAGTGTGGATGAGTCCTGCATGCGAGGATGGGAGCAGGTAATGAGTGTGGATGAGTCCTGCATGCGGGGATGAGAGCAGGTAATGAGTGTGGATGAGTCCTGCATGCAGGGATGGGAGCAGGTAATGAGTGTGGATGAGTCCTGCATGTAGGGATGGGAGCAGGTAATGAGTGTGGATGAGTCCTGCATGCGGGGATGGGAGCAGGTAATGAGTGTGGATGAGTCCTGCATGTGAAGATGGGAGCAGGTAATGAGTGTAGATGAGTCCTGCATGCGGGGATGGGAGCAGGTAATGAGTGTAGATGAGTCCTGCATGTGAAGATGGGAGCAGGTAATGAGTGTAGCTGAGTCCTGCATGTGGGGATGAGAGCAGGTAATGAGTGTGGATGAGTCCTGCATGCGGGGATGGGAGCAGGTAATGAGTGTGGATGAGCCCTGCATGCGGGGATGGGAGCAGGTAATGAGCGTGGATGAGTCCTGCATGCGGGGATGGGAGCAGGTAATGAGCGTGGATGAGTCCTGCATGTGGGGATGGGAGCACGTAATGAGTGTGGATGAGTCCTGCATGTGGGGATGGGAGCAGGTAATGAGTGTGGATGAGTCCTGCATGTGGGGATGGGAGCAGGTAATGAGCGTGGGTGAGTCCTGCATGTGAGGATGGGAGCAGGTAATGAGTGCAGATGAGTCCTGCATGTGAGGATGGGAGCAGGTAATGAGTGTGGATGAGTCCTGCATGTGGGGATGGGAGCAGGTAATGAGCGTGGGTGAGTCCTGCATGTGAGGATGGGAGCAGGTAAAGAGTGCAGATGAGTCCTGCATGTGAAGATGGGAGCAGGTAATGAGCGTGGATGAGTCCTGCATGTGGGGATGGGAGCAGGTAATGAGTGTGGATGAGTCCTGCATGTGGGGATGGGAGCAGGTAATGAGTGTGGATGAGTCCTGCATGTGGGGATGGGTGCACGTAATGAGCGTAGGTGAGTCCTGCATGTGAGGATGGGAGCAGGTAATGAGTGCAGATGAGTCCTGCATGTGAGGATGGGAGCAGGTAATGAGTGCAGATGAGTCCTGCATGTGGGGATGGGAGCAGGTAATGAGCGTGGGTGAGTTCTGCATGTGAGGATGGGAGCAGATAATGAGTGCAGATGATTCCTGCATGTGAAGATGGAGCAGGTAATGAGTGTATATGTGTCCTGCATTTGGGGATGGGAGCAGGTAATGAGTGTGGATGAGTCCTGCATGTGGGGATGGGAGCAGACAATGACTGTAGATGAGTCCTGCATGTGGGGATGAGAGCAGGTAATGAGTGTGGATGAGTCCTGCATGTGGGGATGGGAGCAGGTAATGAGTGTGGATGAGTCCTGCATGTGAGGATTGAAGCAGGTAATGAGTGTGGATGAGTCCTGCATGTGGGGATGAGAGCAGGTAATGAGTGTAGATGAGTCCTGCATGTGGGGATGGGAGCAGGTAATGAGTGTGGGTGAGTCTTGCATGTGGGGATGGGAGCAGTTAATGAGTGTGGATGAGTCCTGCATGCGGGGATGGGAGCAGGTAATGAGTGTGGATGAGTCCTGCATGTGGGGATGGGAGCAGGTAATGAGTGTGAATGAGTCCTGCATGTGGGGATGGGAGCAGGTAATGAGTGTGGGTGATTCCAACATGTGGGGATGGGAGCATGTAATGAGTGTGGGTGAGTCCTGCATGTGAGGATGGGAGCAGGTAATGAGTGCGGATGAGTCCTGCATGTGCAGATGGGAGCAGGTAATGAGTGTGGATGAGTCCTGCATGTGGGTTGGGAGCAGGTAATGAGTGTGGATGAGTCCTGTGTGTACAGATGGGAGCAGGTAATGAGTGTGGATGAGTCCTGCATGCGGGGATGGGAGCAGGTAATGAGTGTAAATGAGTCCTGTATGTGCAGATGGGAGCAGGCAATGAGTGTGGATGAGTCCTCCACACAGGGATGGGAGTAGGTAATGAGTGTAGATGAGTCCTGCATGTGCAGATGGATGTAGGCAATGAGTGTGGATGAGTCCTGCATGTGGGGATGGGAGCAGGTAATGAGTGTGGATGAGTCCTGCACACAGGGATGGGAGCAGGTAATGAGTGTGGATGAGTCCTGCACACAGGGATGGGAGCAGGTAATGATTGTGGATGAGTCCTGCATGCGGGGATGGGAGCAGGTAATGAGTGTAAATGAGTCCTGTATGTGCAGATGGGAGCAGGCAATGAGTGTGGATGAGTCCTGCTTGTGGGGATGGGAGCAGGTAATGAGTGTGGATGAGTCCTGCACACAGGAATGGGAGCAGGTAATGAGTGTAAATGAGTCCTGCATGTGCAGAAGGGAGCAGGTAATGAGTGTGGATGAGTCCTGCATGTGCGGATGGGAGCAAGCAATGAGTGTGGATGAGTCCTGCATGTGAGGATGGGAGCAGGCAATGAGTGTGGATGAGTCCTGCATGTGCGGATGGGAGCAGGTAATGGGTGTGGATGAGTCCTGCATGTGCGGATGGGAGCAGGCAAGGAGTGTGGATGAGTCCTGCATGCGGGGATGGGAGCAGGTAATGAGTGTGGATGAGTCCTGCTTGTGGGGATGGGAGCAGGCAATGAGTGTGGATGAGTCCTGCATGTGAGGATGGGAGCAGGTAATGAGTGTAGATGAGTCCTGTATGTGCAGATGGGAGCAGGCAATGAGTGTAGATGAGTCCTGCATGTGAGGATGGGAGCAGGTAATGAGTGTAGATGAGTCCTGCATGTGAGGATGGGAGCAGGTAATGAGTGTGGATGAGTCCTGCATGTGAGGATGGGAGCAGGTAATGAGTGTAGATGAGTCCTGTATGTGCAGATGGGAGCAGGCAATGAGTGTAGATGAGTCCTGCATGTGAGGATGGGAGCAGGTGATGAGTGTAGATGAGTCCTGCATGTGAGGATGGGAGCAGGTAATGAGTGTGGATGAGTCCTGCATGTGAGGATGGGAGCAGGTAATGAGTGTAGATGAGTCCTGTATGTGCAGATGGGAGCAGGCAATGAGTGTAGATGAGTCCTGCATGTGAGGATGGGAGCAGGTAATGAGTGTAGATGAGTCCTGCATGTGAGGATGGGAGCAGGTAATGAGTGTGGATGAGTCCTGCATGTAAGGATGGGAGCAGGTAATGAGTGTAGATGAGTCCTGTATTTGCAGATGGGAGCAGGCAATGAGTGTAGATGAGTCCTGCATGTGAGAATGGGAGCAGGTAATGAGTGTAGATGAGTCCTGCATGTGAGGATGGGAGCAGGTAATGAGTGTGGATGAGTCCTGCATGTGAGGATGGGAGCAGGTAATGAGTGTAGATGAGTCCTGCATGTAAGGATGGGAGCAGGTAATGAGTGTAGATGAGTCCTTTATGTGCAGATGGGAGCAGGTAATGAGTGTAGATGAGTCCTGTATGTGCAGATGGGAGCAGGTGATGAGTGTAGATGAGTCCTGCATGTGAGGATGGGAGCAGGTAATGAGTGTAGATGAGTCCTGCATGCGAGGATGGGAGCAGGTAATGAGTGTGGATGAGTCCTGTATGTGCAGATGGGAGCAGGCAATGAGTGTAGATAAGTCCTGCATGTGAGGATGGGAGCAGGTAATGAGTGTGGATGAGTCCTGCATGTGAGCATGGGAGCAGGTAATGAGTGTAGATGAGTCCTGCATGTGAGGATGGGAGCAAGTAATGAGTGTAGATGAGTCCTGTATGTGCAGATGGGAGCAGGCAATGAGTGTAGATGAGTCCTGCATGTGAGGATGGGAGCAGGTAATGAGTGTAGATGAGTCCTGCATGTGAGGATGGGAGCAGGCAATGAGTGTGGATGAGTCCTGCTTGTGGGGATGGGAGCAGGCAATGAGTGTGGATGAGTCCTGCATGCGGGGATGAGAGCAGGTAATGAGTGTGGATGAGTCCTGAATGCGGGGATGAGAGCAGGTAATGAGTGTAGATGAGTCCTGCATGAGGGGATGGGAGCAGGTAATGAGTGTGGATGAGCCCTGCATGAGGGGATGGGAGCAGGTAATGAGTGTAGATGAGTCCTGCATGTGCAGATGGGAGTAGGCAATGAGTGTGGATGATTCCTGCATGAGGGGATGGGAGCAGGTAATGAGTGTAGATGAGTCCTGCATGTGCAGATGAGAATAGGCAATGAGTGTGGATGAGTCCTGCATGAGGGGATGGGAGCAGGTTATGAGTGTAGATGAGTCCTGCATGTGCAGATGGGAGTAGGCAATGAGTGTAGATGAGTCCTGCATGTGCAGATGGGAATAGGCAATGAGTGTGGATGAGTCCTGCATGTGCAGATGGGAGTAGGCAATGAGTGTGGATGAGTCCTGCATGTGAGGATGGGAGCAGGTAATGAGTGTAGATGAGTCCTGCATGCGGGGATGGGAGTAGATAATGATGCCCACATTCAGAGGCGGTCGGAGGATGCAAGCGGTCGCTCAGAAACTGGGCGTCCACTTGCATCCTGACCAGCCGCCTCTGTTGCGGTCGTTAGGCTGTGGTCAGAGACCATCGCGCCCATTGGTGCTTACGACGAGACTTGCGAGCGGGTCTGAATGAGGGCCATTGTCTGGTGATCGCCTGTGAAATCATAAGTATTCCATATATGGGAGGAGACCCCTATGTACCCTATTGCCCTCCCATAATGACAGCAGCACCTGTAGGACTCCCCTCTTTCAAATGATGCAAACTTTGTGTAACAGAAGAGTCTACTCTGCAAAAAGTTTAAAAAAAATAAAAATATGCCAAAGCAAGAACCACAAATTTCTTTGTGGTGCTTATAAAAAAGATATATTATAATTGTCTTTCAGTAACATTAGTAAATGCAACAATACTAAATTTTTCTGAAGATTTCAAAACTTCGGGAATAAAATCATGATACAGTTTGTGTGAATGCTGTATAAGAATCATTTGATATTAATGTTGGAATGTGGCGAGCTAAACGTGGAAAAATAGGCTCAGCACAGGGGTGGTACACTTTCAGTAGTGAAGGGGATGGAATGGGATTGCTTTTGTATGATTCAGTACCATTACATATGCAAACATAAAATGTCTAAGCACAGTTTGGTTAATGCAATAATAAAAAAAAAATGACGTGTACTACAGACCCAAATGGCGATCACTCTTGTGCACAAACCTGCAATATGTTACGTGGAGCCCATTTAAGTGAGCAATTAAACAAAGATTGCAGATAAGATTTGTGGGCGTCCTCCTGACTCTAGGGTAGATGTATCAATCCTTCCAGATGGATAAAGTGGAGAAGTTGTTCATACTGACCAATCAGCTTCTAGCTATCATTTATTTAGCACAGTCTATGAATGACAGAAGCTGATTGGTTGCTATGGTCACTTTCTCCACTCTATGGGCTCTATTTATTAACATTATTTTTACTAAAATAAAGTGAAAAAGGATGTTTTCACACCCTTTTCACATTATTTTAGTTTCACCTGTAGTTACTATAGGGCAATTGGAGTAGAATTAGTAAAATTCTACTCCAACCCCTAAGTATCACTTATTTTTAATAAAGCAGATCGCATTTCCCATAATTGTAATGGGAAACGTGATCCGACCATAGTTACTAAAAATTAATTGTAAAAAAATACCGGGGGAAGCCCTGTGATAATAACGCCACCTGGAGGTGGCGTTATCCAGGGTCTCCCCCGGTTACCGGGCTCCCACTCTGCTCTAACGGGGAGAGCAGAGGCGGGAGCCGGTACCAGTAATCAGCTGTGTGGTCTAAGCAGACCGCAAGCTGATTGCTGTAAAAAAAAAAATAAAAAAAAATTAAACCTGAATCCAGGGACCGGTGATCGGGCCTCCGGTGATGGCTCCTCTCTGGTCAGCTGGTCTCCCACAGTGCACTGCTGCCCGGTCATCAGGTGATCGGGCCCCAGTGCAGTATGGGAGATCACCTGATCGGGAAGCCCGGAGAAGATCAGCGGAGGCCAGGAGGATGCAGGTAAGTGTAATGAAGGTAGGGGGGGGTCGCGGGGGGGAGGGGGGGTCGCGGGGGTCCGCGATCGCGGGGGCGTGGCTTAGCACCAGAGGGCGGGGCTTAGCGTCGGTGGGGGGTAGCAGCGACGGTGGGTCGGCGCATGCGAGGGCTCTTAGTCGCGGTAATTTTTTCCGAAAATACCGCGACTAGAGTGCGGAGGGGATCCGCAGGGACAGAGCTTTATCACAAGCTCTGTCCCTGCAAGGGATTTATAGCAAATCCCTGTGATATTGCCTGAATTCGCAATGCAAATTCACTCGGTAATATCACACTACAATCCGCATTCAATATGTGGATTGTAGTAAATAGAGCCCAAAATCTCTCCAAGGCTCCCTTATGTGTGATGCAAGAAATCAAATTAGAAGCATTTGCACTAATGCACAGGTTCTCAAACTCAGTGCTCAGGACCCCAAACAGTACATGTTTTCCAGGTCTCCTCAGAGAAATGTATCAGTGAATAATGAGTACACCTGTGCACCAGCTAGGTGACCTGGAAAACGTGACCTGTGTGGGGTCCTGAGGACCGAGTTTGGGAACCACTGCACTAATGCATTAGACTTTTTTTGCACTAATGTATTTTATGCTTGCCTATGCTCCCGGAACGGCTGGGAGGCTCCCAAAAAGGCTGTTTTATTCCGCTGGAAGAGCGAGCAAGTCTCCCGCAGCCAGAGACTGATAAATAAGCCTCTAAGGCCCGTATTCAATTATACCTCTTTTCCACCAAAAACCCGGGTCCGACCTAGGTTTTGAGACGTGGTTCCAACCCAGGTCAGACACTCTTTACACAGCACCATCGATCAGGGTTAGTTTCAGGTCAGTCCCGTTTGTACTGAACCTGGGTCTTCCCTGCTAAACTTGTGAGGTCATAAAAAGATAAAAAGTGGGAGGTGACTGCTCCACAACCACCAATCAGCTCATTTTAGGTATGACCCAGGTCGGATAATCCAGGTTGCACCATTTACACTGCACCATTACCCAGGTCCATCCTGTGTCCGACCCTGGTAGCTACCTAGGTTGGATTGCCAGGTCACTTGACTTGGGTTATTTTTCAGGGACCCTTTTACACTGAGCTGCGACCCGGGTAGACCCAGCAAAATCCCAGGTTCTTGCTCTGGTGTAAAAAGGGGTATTAGAGACGAAAAGCCGCGATCGGCAAAAAGTTTTCTCTGATGCGTGGTTTTCGCCCGTTTCCGAAGTATCGCCCTATTCAATTCCAAGATGTTTTCAACTAGGCAAAAACTCCATAGGCAAAAACAGGCGAAAAAGTTTCTCCACCAAAAGGCAGGAGAAAAGAAGTGCAAAATCACTATTTTTGAGTAAAAAAGTGGGGACTTGGGGCCTGATTCAGACCCGTTCACTAAGATGCGCTCGTACGCAGCCGTCAGCAGCCAAAGTATGCAAATCCTGCGATCACAAGCAAGACATTAGCACGCCCACTATGTCTTGCCATGCGATCGCGGTATGTAATTAGACGCCCACCAGCCTGACACAAGACGCCCACTTTCCCTTAGTAACATACGTCATCTGCAGGAATTATATTAAACAATCGATAATATCGAGTAACATCGGACCCATACGCAGCACTTGTGGTTGACCATATCGTACCGCAAGCACTGCGAGTGCAGCTGTGTGTAATTCAGCCATGTGACGTGTATGCTGACGCTGCGTCTTAATTATGTACAGTACGCCCCTGAAATGGCGTTCAGACGCACAGACACGCCTGCATTCGCACCACCACACCCGTTTCCATCGACCACCCCCTGTCACCACCCACAAACGGCTCATCCTGTCACTCATTCTAGTGGGGCGTCTGCGTACAGGGTGCGAACGCTTCCTGATCGCATGGATTGGTTCCTTCGCGCACGAGCACTGCATCTTATGCGCATGTGCAGATTGCAAACATCGGCAGGCTGCGTGCGAACGCAGACTAACAAATGGGTCTGAATCAGGCCCTTGGTTCAGAACCCCTAAAAAAAGCCATGTTCATTTTGGGGTGAAAATGCAAAAATTGGGTTAAAGTACTGAGGAGCTCTATGTATGGGACAGGTGTTTAGGGGGCTCTAAGGATGAGACAGGTATTTTGGGGAGCTCTATGGATGAGTCAGATATTTTGGGGAGCTCTATGGATGGGACAGGAGTTTAGGTGGCTCTATGGATGCGACAGGTGTTTTGGGGGGCTCTATGGATGGGACAGGTGTTTAGGGGGCTCTATGGATGAGACAGGTATTTTGGGGAGCTCTATGGATGGAACAGGAGTTTAGGGGCCTCTAGGGATGGGACAGGTGTTTTGGGGGGCTCTATGGATGGGACAGGTGCTTAGGGGGCTCTATGGATGGGACAGGTGTTTTGGGGGGCTCTATGGATGGGACAGGTGCTTAGGGGGCTCTATGGATGGGACAGGTGTTTTGGGGGGCTCTATAGATGGGACAGGTATTTTGGGGAGCTCTATGGATGGGACAGGTGTTTAGGGGGCTCTATGGATGGGACAGGTGTTTAGGGGGCTCTATGGATGGGACAAGTGTTTTAGGGGGCTCTATGGATGGGACAGGTATTTTGGGGAGCTCTATGGATGGGACAGGTGTTTTGGGGGGTTCTATGGATGGGACAGGTGTTTAGGGGGTTCTATGAATGGGACAGGTGTTTAGGGGGCTCTATGGATGGGACAGGTATTTTGGGGAGCTCTATGGATGGGACAGGTATTTTAGGGGGCTCTATGGATGGGACAGGTATTTTGGTGAGCTCTATGGATGGGACAGGTGTTTTGGGGGGTTCTATGGATGGGACAGGTGTTTAGGGGGCTCTATGGATGGGACAGGTGTTTTGGGGGGCTCTATGGATGGGACAGGTATTTTGGGGGGCTCTATGGATGAGACAGGTGTTTTTAGAAATGCAGGGGGCTGCAGCTGGTGTATTTGTAACATTTTTTTATTCTGCACTTTACAAACCCCAAAATATATTATTATCCATTGACATGTACCCCCAAATTAACTACAGCAATTGTTTTTCATAAGACATTGCTTAGTATCATTATCCACACTTATGTACATATGCCTATAACAGCCCTTTGACTCAATATAAGATCCCTAATACTTTTATTATGGCTAATAATAATACACTTCTATATTGATTCCCCGGGTGAGTTAGGCTTTATTGGGGGTACAGACTGATTTCCCCACTTCCGCTATTCGCTGCATTCACCCATATGCATTTTCACCTGTTTTACAATAGAATAGGGCGAAAAGCGGGTGCACGCATTGAGTAAACAGACGAAAACTTTGCCTCAAGACACGCGAATGAGACGAAAAAACTGTGTGCTTTTCACCGATCTCAGCTTTTCACTCCGAAATGAATCGGGCTCTAAATCTATAAATAGTCTTATTTATGTACGGCGCCCTTGATTTATGAAGAGAAACTTTACGGCAAATAATATTGGTGAATGTGTCAGAATGGGCTGTACACTATCATTGCTACATATATAGGGGTATTCAATATGGAGTGAAGTCATTTTTTTGCGATAATTTCGCAAAAAATTTCGTCATTTTCGCTGGTTTTGGTTTTACACCGTATTCAATTTCAAAGACTTTTCGCAGGTTCGAAAAGTCTTTGAAAAAAAACGGGGATAACTTTTCACCACTGAGTAGGTGGCGAAAAAAAGTGCAGAATTGGGGTTTAGGGGTGCAGGCTTAAAAAAAATAGCTTACACCCCTGGGAATGACATTTTAAAAAGAACTGTGTAAAAAAAATAAAAAAAAATAGGGACACCCCAAAAAATTTATTTAAAAATTGGGGTGAAAAAAAAAAAAGTGAAAAAACTGTTTAGAAATAGGGAAATAGGTTCAGGGCTATTCTGCAAGTATGCGGCAGGTGTATTATAGAATAGATTATTAGCGGCAGGTGTATTATAGAATAGATTATTAGCGGCAGGTGTATTATAGAATAGATTATTAGCGGCAGGTGTATTATAGAATAGATTATTAGCGGCAGGTGTTTTCTAGAATAGATTATTAGCGGCAGGTGTATTATAGAATAGATTATTAGCGGCAGGTGTTTTCTAGAATAGATTATTAGCGGCAGGTGTATTATAGAATAGATTATTAGCGGCAGGTGTATTCTAGAATAGATTAATAGCGGCAGGTGTATTATAGAATAGATTATTAGCGGCAGGTGTATTATAGAATAGATTATTAGCGGCAGGTGTATTATAGAATAGATTATTAGCGGCAGGTGTTTTCTAAAATAGATTATTAGCGGCAGGTGTATTATAGAATAGATTATTAGCGGCAGGTGCACAAATGCAGAATTTTTAAAAACTTACTTTAGGGACATAAAAATATGCTAGTACCCATTTTCATGTACCCCAAATTTGATGGGACCACTTAAAAAACGAAAATAACCTAAGTGCTCTTCTGCATCACTTCTTCAATGTCGGGAAAAAAACACCTGCTGCGGCTATTTAAATCTATGACTTCCATTTGCAGGCTAAAACGGGGGTACCCATAGTGATCCCCCATGTTTTTACAGCTTTAGGGGGGTCCTACAATTTTTTTAGGGAAAATTTCGTAATTTAACGCAAAGCCCACTTCGCAGGCTCCCGTTTTCGTAAGTTTCATATTGAATACGGGGATAAGCGGGCGCGCGCACGATACTTTATCCCAGGTAAAAGCTCCGATATGACACGTAAACTTCGACAGCGAAGTTTACGTTTCATATTGAATACCTTCAATAGTCTCAGCCTACGTGCCCGAACACAGAGGTACATTTCTTCTGCTATATCTTATTAATACTCTTCTGCCGTTTCTCTAAGCGCGCCTCCTGATTTCAGCAGTGAGCAGGCCACGCTGTTTAATTTTCATTCCGGCAGAGCTTCTCTGTACTATAACGTTTCCACAAACAATCTACCTAGGAATACCTTTTTATTACTTTACAGCACATTTTCTCTCCCTGAAGTTTTATGGCATTTCATTAAAACAGCCAGAAGGTGATACTAGTCCCTTTTGCCGAAGTGAAATAAATTCAGGTTTTATCGCTCCTGGAAATGCTACAATAGCTGTCAGACTCCTGATGGATTCTCTCAATTACAAGACTTGTGGAGCATTTTATACTTACATCTACACTGTGGCTGGCAGACACTGCTCCATCGCAGCCCATTCTCCAGCTTTTGCATCCTTTAGCACATAATGACCAATTTGTTATCGCTTTGACCCTTTTTTTCATCACTATCCCTTTGCTATAATGGTATTTCCTTTGCTTTATATGTACATATTATTCCTCATTTGCTCAGTCCTTTCTGGTTAGGGAGAAGGGCAGAGGTACAGAAGTGTTCTCTTACCGTCTAATGCTGAAGACATGCAGACAAGTGAAAAGAGGAACTTAAATATTTAAAATAATTGAACTTCTCAGCGGCTGTAGAAAGACTCCTGCACACACTGGCCCTCATTCAGAGGCGCTCGCAAAATTCGAGCGCTCGTTCTGAATGTGGGAGGCCGCTTGGGTTTTCAAGTGCGGCCTCCTGGTCGCTAGCTAAGCTGTGGGTTACCACCCACAGCTTTAGCGACCGACCAGGTTGACGGTCGCGATGGTCAAGACCTTTGCGACCATCGGGGCTTGCGACGAGACCCTAAGGTTGGGTCTCGGCAACCGCAAGCCCCAGGGAGCTTCCTGCTCTGATCGAGCAGGAAGCTCCCCACTGACATCACTGCTGATATCAGTGCGGCCGCCCACAAAACGGCAGGCGTTCCTTAAGGAACGCCTCAGTTTGTGAAACCACCCCCCCCACCACGCCTACAAAATGGGCCGAGCTGTCGATCATCATCGACAGCCGCCCCGTTTGTAGTGAGCTCCGGAGCGAGAGAATTTCTCTCTCGCTCCGGGGCTTGCGCACGCGCAGTGCGGCCGCCTCGCGTACGCAGGGCCTAAACATCGACCCGCTTGCGAGCGCTCAGCACTTGCGGGCGGGTCTGAATGAGGACCACTGACCAGGGAGGCAAAGCCTTGTGTCTTGTATCTACAGAGATGGGGGAGGAAAGATTTGGCAATTGCTTTGTTTCATTGGTTCTCGGATCTTCTAACTTTATTTGGTAATTTTTAAACGCATTAATAATAGAGATGAGCGGTTCGGATTCTGTGGAATCCGAACCGCTCCGAACATTGGGGATCCGAGTCCACCCGAACCCTGTTCGGGTGTTCACCGCCTGACTCGGATCCCCGTTCGGGGCCGAACGGCGGCCGCCTGATGTCGGATTCTCACTAGAGAATCCGACATCAGGTCTCCTCGCGTGTAGGGCAGAGCGCTGTGATAGCGGTCTGCCCTACACAGACACAGACACACAGCCACCAGCGGCAGCTGTGTGTTTGTTACAGCAGCCAATGAGAGTCACACAGACTCTCATTGGCTGCTGCACGGAGGGAGCCGGCTGGAGCTCACACATGAGCTCCGTCTTCCGGCTCCCTCCTCAGCGTGTGACAGAGCGGACGGCGCTGGAGCGGGGATACAGGTAAGTTTTATTTTTTTTATTTTTTTACTTGTCAAAGGTCCGGGGGCGCTACTGGGGGGGGGGGTCTGCTACTGGGGGGGGGCTATACTACTGGGGGGGCCATACTACAGAGGGGCCTGCTACTGGGGGGGCTATACTACTGGGGGGGGGTCTGCTACTGGGGGAGGCAATACTACTGGGGGGGCCATACTACAGAGGGGCCTGCTACTGGGGGGGGCTATACTACTGGGGGGGGGGCTGCTACTGGGGGGGCCATACTACTGGGGGGGATCTGCACTATTGGGGGGCCATACTACAGAGGGGCCTGCTACTGGGGGGGGGGGCTATACTACTGGGGGAGGTCTGCTACTGGGGGAGGCAATACTACTGGGGGGGCCATACTACAGAGGGGCCTGCTACTGGGGGGGCTATACTACTGGGGGGGGGTCTGCTACTGGGGGGGCCATACTACTGGGGGGGATCTGCACTATTGGGGGGCCATACTACAGAGGGGCCTGCTACTGGGGGGGGGCTATACTACTGGGGGGGTCTGCACTACTGGGGGGGGTCTGCTACTGGGCAGGGCTATACTACTGGGGGGGCCATACTACAGAGGGGCCTGCTACTGGGGGGGCTATACTACTGGGGGGGGTCTGCTACTGGGGGGGCCATACTACTGAGGGGCCTGCTACTGGGGGGGCCATACTACTGGGGGGGCCTACTACAGGGGGGGCCATACTACAGGGGGGGGGGCCATACTACAGGGGGGCTACTACTGGAGCAGCCTACTACTGGGGGGGCCTGCTACTGGGGCAGCCTACTACTGGGGGAGCCATACTACTGGGGGGGCATACTACTGGGTGGCATGCTAATGGGGGGCATACTACTGGGGGGGGCCTGCTAATGGGGGACATACTACTGGGGGGGCCTGCTAATGGGGGGCATACTACTGGGGAGCATTCAACTGGGGGCACTGCATAGTGGACCGTACTACTAAGGGGACTGCATAGGGGGCACCACTGCTGGGGGACATTGTGTAAGGGACACCGCTACTGTGGGCATTGTGTAAAAGGGTCACTACTGTGGGCATTGTGTAAAAGGGGCACTACTGTGTGTTGTAACATAAATAAGAGACACTACTTTATGGTGTAATGTGAATCAGGCCCTATGTGCGGTGTAATGCTAATAAGATTGTGCACTGTGACTCCTAGGGCCGTAGCCCACTTTGTAAACAAGTACTGTGACTCTGCTGGCCGTACCCCACTGGGTGGGTGCACTACTTTTCATTTCTGCCACTGCTGTGTGGCAATGTGTCATAGATGTGCTTTATACTGTGGTGTCTGTGTCGTTGTGCCGCTGCTTTGTCGCTTAGTAACCAGTCAGCTCACTGCAACCTTTGGCCAATAATGTTGAAAACAATATTATAAGCTGTGATATGGTCTAAATTGACTGGAAATTAATGTTATTGAGGTTAATAATACTCTAGGAAGAAAAAAAAGACCAATTTATGTGATTTTAGCTTTTTTTGTCAATTTTTGTAAAAAAATCCAAATCCAAATCCAAATCCAAATCCAAAGCCAGTCACCGCAGTTTGGCAAATCCAAATCCAAATCCAAAGCCGGACGACAAATTAGAACCAAATCCAAATCCAAATCCGGCAAAAATGGTCCGGCGCACATCCCTAATTAATAACTGCTCTATATACATTCTGCTTGTCATTAATCTTGGCCCAAATAAATGAGATTCATTTGATTATTTTAAATGCATAAATCGCCCAATGTGGCTGAATTTCAATTCCAACTCTTCTCTTGCAGATTTCTAGTCTCCAGTTACTGAGAATCAGGAGGAATCGGCTTCATCTCCGGTGATGGCCAGGGCTTACCCCTGTCATGTGGGTGCCTGAGGGAATAACGACCCTTCTCACCGCGTGCACAAATGGCCGGGAATGCTGGTGTGTGAGCAACGCAGGCTGTAAAAGACAAATATTGCCCATTAGATCTCACGACGACTTAGAAATCATTAGGAAAAGAGGCGTTATTAAGCAGAATTCCCATTTATACTGCTGCCACACTAAGGGCCTGATTCAGAGCCGCTCGTAAGCGGCCGCTCGTTCGCTCCGAGCGATGTTTGCCCAACTGCGCATGCGTACGGATCGTTATACGCATGCGCGAACCAGTCAGTGCGGTCGAAAATCGTGTGCTCGCAAAATAGCGAATGCCTACTAATTTGAGTGACAGAATGAGGCGTTTGTGGGTGGTAACAGGGGAAGGTGCTTGAAAACGGGGAGTGGAGATCCGAACGCAGGCGTGCCAAACGGTCAAAACGGGCGTTTTATGGGTGTGCATAATTAACAAAGCAGCGTCATCGACCACGTCACTTGGTTGTCTTTTAGCCTGAACTGCTCGCAAAATTGTGGTAGCAAACACCAGCCACAAGAATAGCGAGCAGTTCATACACTGTTCGATGTACTCGATTAATCTAATAAATAGCGGACATGACGTATGGTGCGAGCGGGCAGGGGGCGGCTTTTTCAAAATTACAACCGCAAGTTTTGTTCGCTCGATCAGACATAGAGGCGTCAACAGACCGCAAAGAGCGAACGGTTCATTTGAATAGCCACCTCCTTTTTGTTGAACGAACGACCGCAAATAGCGACCAGCTCTGAATCAGGCCCTAAATCTACAATGGAAACATCTGCCGCACTTTGCTCCTTTATAGATACACATCAGATAGTAGTTTCCACTTTAATTGTTTTTATAGAGAAGTTTATATCTAGTATTCCTGTATCTGGGGCAGCAGCATTTGCAGGAGATTGTCTCTGACAAGGGGTTAGAGAGTCTCCCGTTCATTATTAGCTGTCAGAGCTCCAATGTCACCACTTCTAAGGATCGCTGCAAATCTAAGCTGGTGCCGGCCTTCGGGCAAACGCCTTTTATTATTTTATTAGTTTCGGGAAAATGAAAATCATACTCCGTAGAACTTGCGTGATACTAACGCTGCAGTCCAGAAGCTCATCTCACTTCTAATAACAAAGCTGTAATTCTAAAGCAACCAGGCTAGACCTGCGCTACGCCTCCCTTATCAGTCTTTCCCACAGGACTTTGGGCCCTATTTTTCACAGTCTCGGATGCGGATGTGATGAGATAAATTCGCCAGGATTCACAATGCGATATTTGAATACATTACACGGATGTCGTGCAGGGAATCCTCTCAGGGTATTTTTCACAAAACAAAACCCTGACAGTGTGACCGTGCATGCGCCACTGGCTATCACCCTCCCCCCCCCCCGTGACTGCGTCCCCTCCTGTGATGTGCACCCCCCGAACCACCCAATGCCCCCCACTGCGAGACCTCTCAGATTTACACTTACCTGCCCAGTGATCGGTGGGACCCTGGTCAGCTGGTCTCCGGGATCGTGTCCTGCGACCCAAGTCAGCTGCTCTTACAGCACAGAGCTGGGGTCACAGGGTAGGGTCCCGGAGACCAGCCGATCACCGGTCTGGGGGACAAGTAAGTGTAGTTTCTTTATTTAATCTAACTTTTCTTTATACACTGTGATCAGCAATGCGGTCTATCAGACATGCAGGCTGATCACAGGCAGCTACTGGGGCTCTGCTTTCAGGGAAGGTTAGAGTCGGGTAAATAGGAGGGACCCTACTTAACGCCATCTCCAAGTGTGTCCCCCCCCCCCCACAGTATTATTTTACAATTCAACTTTGGTAAATTTGAAGCAGATAGCATTTCCCCATACAAGTATGGGGAATGCGTTCTGCTTACTACAAATATGCGCATATCAGTGAAACTAAAAGAATGTGAAAAGGGTGTGAGAACGCCCATAATATGTTCACCAGTACTCAGCCGGGGTATGAGACGATATGTCGACATTCAGAATGTCAACACTAGAATGTCAACATGTTCTGACTGTCGAAACCAGAATGTCGACATATTCTGAATGCCGACAGCAAAAATGACGACGTATCATTTATCATTTTCACTATTTTAGCCTAACCCAAGCCCTAAACATCAAAGGGCAGACTGCACAGGTCACAAAGCATAGGTCACACAGCACAGGTCACACTGCACAGGTCACACTGCACAGGTCACAGTGCACAGGTCACACAGCACAGGTCACATAGCACAGGTCACAGGTCACAGTGCACAGGTCACATAGCACAGGACACACAGCACAGGTCACAGTGCACAGGCCACACAGCCCAGGTCACATAGCACAGGTCACACTGCACAGATCACACAGCACAGGTCACACAGCACCGGTCACACTGCACAGGTCACACAGCACAGGTCACATAGCACAGGTCACACTGCACAGGTCACACAGCACAGGTCACACTGCACAGGTCACACAGCACCGGTCACACTGCACAGGTCACACAGCACAGGTCACACAGCACCGGTCACACTGCACAGGTCACACAGCACAGGTCACAGGTCACACAGCACAAGTCACAGACCACAGGTCACACAGCACAGGTCACACTGCACAGGTCACAAAGCACAGGTCACAGTGCACAGGTCACAAAGCACAGGTCACAGTGCACAGGTCACAGTGCACAGGTCACACTGCACAGGTCACAAAGCACAGGTCACAAAGCACAGGTCACACAGCACAGGTTCCACAGCACAGGTCACAGTGCACAGGTCACACTGCACAGGTCACACTGCACAGGTCACACAGCACAGGTCACACTGCACAGGTCACAAAGCACAGGTCACAAAGCACAGGTCACAGTGCACAGGTCACAGTGCACAGGTCACACTGCACAGGTCACAAAGCACAGGTCACACAGCACAGGTTCCACAGCACAGGTTCCACAGCACAGGTCACAGTGCACAGGTCACACTGCACAGATCACACTGCACAGGTCACATAGCACAGGTCACACTGCACAGGTCACACAGCACAGGTCACATAGCACAGGTCACACTGCACAGGACAGGTCACATTGCATAGGTCACACAGCACAGGTCACAGTGCACAGGTCACATAGTACAGGTCACACTGCACAGGTCACACAGCACAGGTCACATAGCACAGGTCACACTGCACAGGACAGGTCACATTGCATAGGTCACACAGCACAGGTCACACAGCACAGGTCACAGTGCACAGGTCACACAGCACCGGTCACACAGCACCGGTCACACAGCACAGGTCACACAGCACAGGTCACACAGCACAGGTCACATAGCACAGGTCACACAGCACAGGTCACATAGCACAGGTCACACAGCACCGGTCACACTGCACAGGTCACACAGCACAGGTCACAGTGCACAGGTCACACAGCACAGGTCACACAGCACAGGTCACAGTCCACAGGTCACACAGCACAGGTCACACTGCACAGGTCACCAAGCACAGGTCACAGTGCACAGGTCACACTGCACAGGTCACACAGCACCGGTCACACTGCACAGGTCACACAGCACCGGTCACACAGCACAGGTCACACAGCACAGGTCACAGTGCACAGGTCACACAGCACAGGTCACACTTCACAGGACAGGTCACATTGCACAGGTCACACAGCACAGGTCACACAGCACAGGTCACAGTGCACAAGTCACACAGCACAGGTCACACAGCACAGGTCACACAGCACCGGTCACACTGCACAGGTCACACAGCACAGGTCACAGTGCACAGGTCACAAAGCACAGGTCACACAGCACAGGTCACACTGCACAGGTCACAAAGCACAGGTCACACTGCACAGGTCACACTGCACAGGTCACAGTGCACAGGTCACACAGCACAGGTCACAGTGCACAGGTCACAAAGCACAGGTCACAAAGCACAGGTCACACTGCACAGGTCACACTGCACAGGTCACAGTGCACAGGTCACACAGCACAGGTCACATAGCACAGGTCACATAGCACAGTGCACAGGTCACATAGCACAGGTCACACAGCACAGGTCACACAGCACAGGTCACACAGCACAGGTCACAGTGCACAGGCCACACAGCACAGGTCACATAGCACAGGTCACACTGCACAGATCACACAGCACAGGTCACACAGCACCGGTCACACTGCACAGGTCACACAGCACAGGTCACACAGCATAGGTCACACAGCACAGGTCACATAGCACAGGTCACAGTGCACAGGTCACACAGCACAGGTCACAGTGCACAGGTCACATAGCACAGGTCACACTGCACAGGTCACACAGCACAGGTCACATAGCACAGGTCACACAGCACCGGTCACACTGCACAGGTCACACAGCACAGGTCACAGTGCACAGGTCACACAGCACAGGTCACACAGCACAGGTCACAGTCCACAGGTCACACAGCACAGGTCACACTGCACAGGTCACCAAGCACAGGTCACAGTGCACAGGTCACACTGCACAGGTCACACAGCACCGGTCACACTGCACAGGTCACACAGCACCGGTCACACAGCACAGGTCACACAGCACAGGTCACAGTGCACAGGTCACACAGCACAGGTCACACTTCACAGGACAGGTCACATTGCACAGGTCACACAGCACAGGTCACACAGCACAGGTCACAGTGCACAAGTCACACAGCACAGGTCACACAGCACAGGTCACACAGCACCGGTCACACTGCACAGGTCACACAGCACAGGTCACAGTGCACAGGTCACAAAGCACAGGTCACACAGCACAGGTCACACTGCACAGGTCACAAAGCACAGGTCACACTGCACAGGTCACACTGCACAGGTCACAGTGCACAGGTCACACAGCACAGGTCACAGTGCACAGGTCACAAAGCACAGGTCACAAAGCACAGGTCACACTGCACAGGTCACACTGCACAGGTCACAGTGCACAGGTCACACAGCACAGGTCACATAGCACAGGTCACATAGCACAGTGCACAGGTCACATAGCACAGGTCACACAGCACAGGTCACACAGCACAGGTCACACAGCACAGGTCACAGTGCACAGGCCACACAGCACAGGTCACATAGCACAGGTCACACTGCACAGATCACACAGCACAGGTCACACAGCACCGGTCACACTGCACAGGTCACACAGCACAGGTCACACAGCATAGGTCACACAGCACAGGTCACATAGCACAGGTCACAGTGCACAGGTCACACAGCACAGGTCACAGTGCACAGGTCACATAGCACAGGTCACAGTGCACAGGTCCGACCAGAACCCTAACCCACCTAGTATGTCTCTGGGATTCAAAGTTACCAACGGGAGGTCCAACTGGGACAAATTATGCAATATCATCCAAATCCATCCAGTAGAAGGCTCAGAACAAGCTCCCTGGGTCAAAGTTCTGCCCAGCATACACCAACGGGAGGGCCAACTGGGACCTCAACCCCCTGGAATGTCTTTTGGGAACCAATGTTACCACTCTGTGAAGTTTTCATCCAAATCCATCCAGTGGAAGGCTCAGAACAGGCTCCCTGGGTAAAGTTATCATAAAAATGCTATGTCAACATGTATGACATGCACAATACCTTCATTATAGCCATGTTGACATAACGTAATCAAAAGAAGAAATGGCAAATATAGCGCTAAGGGCTTAAAAATACATTATTATTATTAACAGTTTCTTATATAGCGCAACATATTCCGTTGCGCTTTACAATTGTAAGCACTAATAGAACAAAACTGGGTAATAACAGACAGTTATATAGGTAGGAAGGCCCTGCTCGCAAGCTTACAATCTATAGGAATTTATAAAAGTCAATAATGACCATATGTAATGTTATTGAGTAAATTAACAATGTTTATTCTAAAATAGTGTCACAGTCGTAATAAAACAATGTTATCTAAAAAAAACACATATAACTACATCAGGAGCACGTGTGTGGAGAATTATTCGGGCTCACCAGAGAGCTAAGAGAGTCATATAGTAACTATTGCAAAAGTATGTCAGTGATCTGGAAGACAAGATTTACCGGTATCCCAAATAAAGTCCTAGTAGAAGCATGACGTCCATGCCGACATTCTGGTGTCAACATCTGAATATATCGACATTTTGAACCAC
The DNA here is from genome assembly GCA_031769625.1 of Taudactylus pleione. NCBI lineage: Eukaryota > Metazoa > Chordata > Amphibia > Anura > Myobatrachidae > Taudactylus > Taudactylus pleione. The sequence continues at coordinate 1,587,328 of JAUIMM010000745.1, forward strand.
ACCTGCCCAGCATCATTACTGACAGATCATGACAGATTACTGAGCATCATTATTATGAGTGTATAATAGTGAGATATATAATACACTTCCAATACTGTAACTGGAGAGTTGATACTTAATTCACACTGTCCAGCGTGCCGTCTGCAATGTCTCCTTCTCCGTCTTAAGGAGCGGAGGGACTTGCGGTCTCCAAGGTAACACACATGTTCTGTACTCACTGTATTGCCGACTTTACACACTACAGGGAAAGTTACTGCATTGCTGGGATAGGAGGCAAATAGCTGAGGCTGTTCCCTCTATTACAGCTGACTACAAGGAATATACTGTAGATTTTCTCCTGTCCCTGATGCATGCAGAAGATATATATCATACGATTTAGGCCCATATTCAATTTGAGGCGAAAAGCCGGACTCCGCAGAAAGTTTCGCCGATGACGTCATTTCGCCAGGCGGAAAAATATCGCCGTATTCAATTTGAAAGACTTTCCGCCTAGGCGGAAAGTCAATACAATGTAATAGGCAGAAAAGTTTCGCCTGTGATTAGCAGGCGGAAAAAAGTGCAGAATTGGGGTTTTGGGGTGCAACATTGCGGGAACCCCCGTGCAGCCTTCAGACAGTCCCCCAAAGGTAAACTGTGTCACAAAATTTTAAAAAAATAATTAAGAACACCCCAAAAAATCACTTTGAATTTGGGTGGCGAAAAAATAAAATGTTGGGGGACAAAGTTCTAAACTAGCGAACTAGACACCAGGGGGGTCCCCAAGTATTCCCCATGTGTTTTTTTTTTTGCAGGGGCTTGCGGCAGATGGATTTTTCACGATTTTTTAAACTTTATCAACTTTTAAATATGCTGACTCCCATTTTCATGTACCCCAAATTTGCTGGGATAAGTTATTTTCTGCAAAAAAACACCTGAATACTATTCTGCATCACATATACAAAAACGCTATTTAGCAGCTATTGAGGCCGTTTGAAAACACCAAATACCTTCAGCAAGCCAAATCGAGGGGTACCATAGTGAACCCCTATGTCAGAGCATCTTTTGGGGGGTGTCAGGCTGATTTCCCCAAATCTGACAGGACATTCCACTTGTTTAAGTTTCTCCGGGTCCCGTTTTCGCGTACTTTCAAATTGAATACGGGGATACGCGGGCACGCATGCAATACTTTTCCGCCTGCAAAACACGCGATGTAGGCGAAAAGTCAGGGAGGCGGAAAAGTATCGCTGGTCCGCTCAAATTGAATACGGCATTTTTGGGTGCTTGCTTCTTAAGGTTAGGTAGAGGGAAACCTATTAACCTGTCACTGGCTACACTTTTGCCGCTGTCCTTATAGATAGTGTATTGTGGGCCTGATTCAGCAAGGATCGCAGCTGCGATTACGCAACAATCGGCCGATTCTTGTGTTCTGCGCATGCATATGTATCGCAGTGTGTGTGCGCAAACCAGCCACTGTGATCGCAGTGACTACACAGACCCATCGCAGAGTGAATTACAGGAAGTACCGTTTGGGGGTGGTGACAGGGGGGGTGGTCGGCGAAACGCAGGCGTGCCAGTGCATTTGGACGCCATTGCAGGGGAGTGCATAAATTAGGCACTGCGATGCCCTACGCAGTTTGACCTTTCACTGCGTGCGATGAGGTTAGCAATTCCTAAATAAGGTCAGACCTTGTGCGAGTGTGTGTGAGGCTGCGATGGTACTCCATGTTACCGATGGTTTTGCAGTCTTGCACAGTATTATGGATGTGTGTAAGGTAAGATGGGCGTCCTTATGTTGTGCTGCGATGGCATAGCGGTGGATTAGCATATCTTCGCAGTGAGACTGCGTGCGTAATCTCAGCCGCGATGGCCCTGTGTAAGTGCTATTTCGCAGAGAATAATGGTCCTTATTTTCCTTCATGTCCCTGCTTATACAAATAGGTTATAATCATTTTACATTGTATGTAATAATGTGTTTTTAAATAGGTTTCAACTTTAAATATCCGCTATACTAAAATTCCTTCCTTATGTTAGTAGCAGAGGGGAGCTAACGCCTTTCACTATTCAGCACAGTACAGGGCAGTGACAGACAGTATACATGGGTCTCTGCTGTTCTCTCTCAGTGAGGCAGCTGTGCGGGATCTCTCCTAGGGGTGACCTGGAATAGTTGCTGCGATGCCATCCTCGCTGCATGTCTTGCCATGGCAAGTGATCGTTGTTTGTAAACCATTCAATGGTTTAGCCATGGATGGTCCACTTGTGCGCAAGTGCAGAGGAGCCAGATTGTGTGCGGACGGAAGCGCTGCTGCTGGGTCAATGCTCCAATAACAACGGGGGGGGGGGGGGGGACAACGGGAAAACCTTGAGAAAAGAATGTATGTGATGATGGCAACCATCGCTGGTCTAGAAATCACTGTCACTCATGCTTGCGGGGCATCTTTGTACAGGGTGCGAACGTTTCCCGATCGTATGGACTAGTTCGCGCACGCGCACTGCGTCTTGTACGCATGCGCAGATTGCAAACATCGGCAGGCTAAGTGCGATCGCGGCCTAGAGAACGGGTCTGAATCAAGCCCTCAATGACCCTGTACCCAACGTTTGGGCGAGCAGACAGCATCAGAGTTAATGACGGGAGAAGGAGACAAGGGAACTGGGCTCTGGTGATGTGGATAGTGCAACAGTTTGGAGGGTCCTGCCTGTAAGTGCTTAAATACTAAGGGTCAGGAGTGAGCAGTTTTAGGGTGAAGTGGGAAAGATTAATGGTGGAGGGTTGGAGAAGAATTGCTTTGTATGTTTTAAAGGTGTGTTTACAACTGGGGAGAGTGGTTAAGAGTCTGATAGGCGAGGGGATGAGTATACATTTACCCAAATCCCCAAACAAGCATCCCTAAGAGCAGTAGGCTGGTACATTAAGCTCCTCAGCGGGCTCCAAGCCACTGCAATATCGTTGAGCTCATACAATGTTGTGCACCTTATGAGATTTTGTATTATTTGCCAGATGAACTCTGGTTGACATAGCGGTTGCTTTCATACACCTAAGTGGGCGGAAAGGGCTGTTTTACGGCTCAGCGGCTGTCTGTCCGCACATCCTACAACCTGAAGACAATGTGTAGTGTTGACTCTACGGTGCGTTCAGCAGCTTGATAAGCACTTTTAGCCTCTCTTCTTGAGTAGAAGATTAGTCTGGACTCAGCTAATCTGAAGAGCAAACAGCAATCTGGAGATCACATTTTACAGAGGATTTACAAGATTCAAAGACAATACTTTGAGATTTTGGCTCCAGCTGCCGGTATACGTTGGCTTATCTCTCTGTGGCCATAGGTTCCAAATAAAACCTCAGTCCCTTCTGGCTAAACCTCATTGTGTGATTCTCTTAGTCATTGTACAGATATGTGTACATTAACAAGACTACACAAAGTGACAAGGTTACAGGGATTAGTCACCGGCGGTACGCCTCTGTATCATCAATGCATGAATAGCGTTCGCAGTTACAGAACTATCAGTGTCTGGATAATGCTCACCCTCCTTACATGCTGATATTGCTATGGAATAATTTAGGAAATACAATTGTTTCGATGAACATTTAAATGATTTCTGCAGCTGGTGCCAAAATTAGTTCTTGGTTCATATCGGTTATCAATGGCTCACACGTATATTGATAAGGGGGAAGTAAACTTCCAGGAAATAAATACTTATATCTATCTAATTGTAAGGAAAACTCTACTTCTCCCAGACACCATATTTTCTGTGCACATTTAAAATATTGTGATCTTTATGGACATAAGGCCTGATTCAGATTTGGGAATAGAAGGCCTGATTCACACACGGTCGCTAGATGCGGATGCTCATTCCCAGCGTATGCAAATTCGGCACAAACACAGCAAGGCAGGCGATCGCACGGCAAGGCATAAGCACGCCTACTATGCCTTGGCGTGCGATCGCCTTGCGTATGCAGACGCCCAGCAGCCTGTTTTAAGATGCCCACTTGCACACATCATCTCCAGGAAGTGCATGCAGCCATCGGCACATCGGGTACCATCGGAAGCGGACGCAGCGCTTGAGGTTGACTATACCCTACCGCAAGCACTGCGAGCTCTTCAGTGTAAAATACAACCTGGTGACGTGTATTATGATGCTGCCTGTTAATTATACGCGCCTCTGTAATGGCGATAAGACGATCAGGCACGCCTGCATTCGCACCTCCACTCCCCCATTTCTAGTGGCCAGCCACAAACGCCTTCTCCTGTCACTCACTCTGCTGGGCTGTCTATGCTCGGCGAGCGACCACTTCCCGATCTCTCGCACTGGTTCGCGACACACGCTCTGCGATGCATATGCATGCGCAGAATGCGAAAATTGGGCAGCTACGCTTCTTAGCGACCGGGTCTGAATGAAGCCCAGAGTGAGATAGAGCAAGTAACTGTGCATCCGGACAAACCATGTTGCAATGCAAGGGGTGCAAATACATACATTATTTTTGCATGTGGGGTAAATGGAATTGGTATGAAATACCGCCGGCCGCATGGCTCGATTCCCGTCAGCGGCAGCCCGACAGGAGCAGAGTGCGACGCAGCAGAAGCCCGACAGCGCTGGAAATCCCGATCGTGGATAGGTAAGTATCCACTAACCTAACCTAACCCCCCTAACCCTCCTTTGGGGTGCCTAACCCTAACCCCCCTCTAAGTGCCTAACCCTAACCACCCCCTTCCCCGCTGCCTAAACCTAAGTCCCCCGGGGGGGTGCCTAACCCTAAGTCCCCCCCCAGGGGTGCCTAACCCTAACCCTCTCTCCCCCTAGCCTAACCCTAACCCTCCCGGGGGGGTGCCTAACCCTAAGTCCCCCCCGGGAGCCCTAAACCTAACCCTCCCCCCCGCGGCTGTCCGCTGGCGGCGCCCGGCATCACTACGATCGGGGAAATGCGGGCGTCTACATCTAGACGCCCGGCATTTCACCCTTGCCGGGATAAGACAGTCGGGAAGCCGGCTGCCGGTATTTAGGCAGTCGGCTTCCCGATTGCCTCCCACGTAAATACCAGCTGCTCCTGCATGTAGCCCACAGATGCTGGACAGCTTTATTTTTACACTGCAATTCAGATGTAGTTTGGAGTCGGACACCCCCTCCCAATTCTCAATCTCTCAGTGCATTTTACATCTGCCCCCCTGCAGTACAGCCTGGTTTTCAGTGACAAACACAGGATTTCTGGAAGAGGGGGTTTCCAAATGCCGGCGGTTCAAATCCCGACAGTGGCTGACCGGCTCACCTTCGATTGGTAAGACGGGTGTCGGGCTCCCGGCATAGGTCTAATGTGTCGGGATTTCAACGCCTGTCATTAGTGCCTCGCCGGGATTAAGCAGTCGGGAAGCCGGCTGTTGGGATTAGGTCCGCCGGCTTCCCAACTGCATAACTTTCCAAATGCTTGATTTTAATGCAAGTGTTGCCAGTCCATGAAGAGAGAATACTCAGCACTTATCCAGCTATAATATGCCTCATACGAAGTATAGTGTATGTAATAATTCTGACATAGACAGTGGTCACACTAAGCCATTAAACTGTGGGCCTGATTCTGACCCGCTCGCGACCGCTGAGTGCTCGCAAGCGGGTCGATGGTGCCCAAGTGCGCATGTGCACGACGGAGGCGCCTCCGTCGTGCGCATGCGCGAGACCCGAATAACGACGGCCAAGCCGTTGTTAAGGGTCTCGCACCAAAGGGGGCGTGCTGTCGATGGTGACTGAAAGCACGCCCCTTTGGTGGGCGTGCCGGGGGCGTGGCTGCCCAGATGGAGGCGTTCCCATGGGAACGCCTACCGTCTGGGCCCGGCCCCACTGACATCACTAGTGATGTCAGTGGGAGTGATTTTGGCTCTGATAGAGCCAAAAGCACTTCTGGGCTTGTGGCAGCGAGACCCTACCACAGGGTCTCGTCGCAAGCCCGATGGTCGCGATGGTCTTGAGCATCGCGACCATCATTTTGGCCGCTCGCTATAGCTGTGGGTGCTCACCCACAGCTATGCGAGCGGCCAGGAGGCCGCTCCAAAAAGGAGCAGGGACGGCCCTGATTCAGAGCGAACGCTCTGTCCTTGCATCCGGCTCTGAATCAGGGCCTGTACGTGGAAGTACACCCATCCTGTCTGAGCTTAATATTTTTATGTCACATTTGGGCACCATTTCAGAGCATGGGAGCAAGTCCGGGAATCTGGGGACGCAGCAGAAGAACCTACTGTTATTATTATAAAGTATTACAGTATTAATAATTGACCCTACAGATGGTCTATATCAGCACACCCCTAACACTGCATGTTTTCCAGGGGCGAGATGCATCAAGGAGAAAAATGCATTCAAACCCCGAAAATGTGGGTGTGACTGCATTTCTCCTATGCACCAAGCCCCAGAGGGCTTGGATGCGGTGGCTAATATCATCTTCCTGATGGAGTTACCCATAGAAGTCTATGGGCATCTCTCCGCAGAGTGCTGATAGAGGGATCCAATCAGATCCCTCTCAGCACCCCCCGCGTCGTATGTGCAGAAGGACGCCAGAGGGGCTTCTGAGTCATAGACCCAAAGTCCCTCCATCGCTCTTACCGACAGAGCTGTCCTTTGCAGGGATCGTCATGCATACCGGTGTTACCAATGGCAGCATGCATGCAATGACTGGCGGAATGCATCGCATTGCGAGTGCATCGCGTCATGCATCCCGCCCCAGATCTCCTAGTTGGTGCACAAGTATATTCATTACTGGCTGACATTTTATAAGATTAACAGGTGGTGCTAATTATTTCATTTGTGACAGTGAGGGGATCTTAAAAACATGCAACTTTAGTATTATATGCTGTTTGTATTGTGGTCATCATGGTGTGGACTAGGGATAGGGGTTTCCAGGCAACTGGAAACCCCACCCCTGCGTTTGCCTATGGTTTTACCATGATGCGCAGTTACTTGCTCTTTCTTACTCTATTCCCAAATCTGAATCAGGCCCATGGTACAAAGCAAGACAGGAGTAAATATCCTATTAATATAACCTTATGTGTTTTCTTTGTTTTTTTTTACAAGGGGGTGTGACCATACATCCCGCGATTAGGCCACGACCCCTCTTTACCGGGGCACGGCGGCGCTCTCTACAGCCCTGGCCGCCTGTCAGAACACAGGAGCTGACGAGAGAGAAAGTCTCAGAAGACACAGTGATGGGTGAGTACACTGTACATTTGGTGCTGGAGCAGAGCATAGCCTGAGATCGAGAGGACATTTAAGAACTGGTAGAGAGTTGATGGGGGGAGTGGGGAGAATACATTTATATACATAGAGAGGGTGGTGTAGGGGTTTTTATGGAGTACATTTAGGAATTTGCAGACATGGGGTGCAGAGGCTGGGCACATTTCAGAAGTTGGGAGGGGTGAGGGTCTTAAAGAAACATAGATTAGGGATGGTGTTTTTAGAGCACATTACATAACTTACAGACGGGGGCGATGATGAGCAAAAAATAAATAAATAGAGAGAGGGGCACAATACATATATTGAAACGTTTGCTGGTCATTGGTGGTTGGACTTGGGAGAGTGGTCAGTAACCAGGAAAATTAAGCAGCATTACCATCTGAGATTGGAGAGTACGGAGACCAGTTAAGGGGCATAGTAGTGATGGCGGTGGGGGGCGTTAATTTTATTGGTGAGGGTCCCCACAACTTAGTTGCCCCGGGGCCCCCACAAATCTAATCCGGTCCTGATATCATTGATATTTTTACCTGCCCAGCAGTGCCCAACATCCTCTGCCCATACAACTAAGGGGATAATCCTAACCCAAGTGATTTTGGGGCCTATTTATCATTGAATATTTGCGGAACATCTCACTAGATCACCCATTTTCGAGGTGATACACACACATATTAAGGATCCCCCGAATGTATGAATGTATGGGGGCTGCAAATCTGCCAGATTTACTAAGATCCGGAATGCCAGCATAAAAGACATCCACTACCCCTACTACCGATATGATATCTCACATCCGTAATACCTCGCAGTCCTGCGTATACATCGGTACCATCAGGGAACATCGGTCCCTCATGCACAATTGCAGCAACTCTGACCTGACTCAGAAATTGCTAACCTCGTCGCACGCAGTAAGTACTCAAGCTGCGTATGCCGTCTCAGTGGCTAATTTATGCACGCCCATACACGGCGTACATACAGACAGGCACACCTGCGTTTCTCCGACCACTCCCCCATCACCACCCCTAAACAGCATTTTCAGAGGTTTGACCGCATTTTCAACGTTATTGTATCCTGCAGCAGATATGGTGGCGTTACAAGGGGATGCAGTCAGGAAGCCCATGGTCGAAATGCAGACCGCCGGCTTCCCGACTGTCTAATCCCAACAGGGGTCTAATAACAGGCGTCGAAATCCTAATGCCTGTCATTTTACCTACCCCGGGAGCCCGACGCCCGACATATCATTCGAAGGGGGGGAGGGTTAGGTTAGGGGCTCCCGGGGGGACTTAGGGTTAGACACGCCCCCCCCGGGAGGGTTAGGGTCAGGCTAGGGGAAGGGTAGGTTAGGGTTAGGCACCCCTCCGGGAGACTTAGGTTTAGGCTGTGGGAAAGGGGGGTTAGGTTTAGGCACTTAGCGGGGGGGTTAGGGTTAGGCACTTGGGGGGAAGTTAGGGTTAGGCACCCCTAAGGGAGGGTTAAGGTTGGGGGGGTTAGTATATAGTTTAAATTAGGGGTGAGCGGGTTCGGATTTCTGAAATCCGAACCCCCCCGAGCCCCCCCGATCCGAGTCCGATCCGAGTCAGGCTCGACTTTTCCCGCCTGACTCGGATCTGACATCGAGGCAAAACGTCATCATCCCGCCTTCCGAGTCTCGCGGGTTTTGGATCCTATATAAGGTACCCGCGTCGGCGCCATTTTCTCACTCGGCTGTGGACAGTGAAGAGGGAGGGTGGGAGTTAGTGCTGTGTAGTGTAGTGTAGTGTAGTGCTGCTGTTGTCCACTACTTCAAAGTCCATAGGGGCTGGCTGTGTTGTGCTGTGCTGCTGTTGTTAATAGGGGCTGTGTCCACTACTTCAAAGTCCATAGGGGCTGGCTGGACTGTGTTGTGCAGTCAGTTCCAAAGTCCTGTGCAGTGTCCCAGTCCTAAAGGGGTGCTGTAGTGTTGTCCAGGGGGTGCTCTGTCCATCAGGGGTGCTCCCCCCAAGTGCTAAAAAAATAATATATTTTCTGTGTTTGTGAATTGTGTGCGCAGTAGCCGCACGTGCATCAACAAAGTAGTGCCAAGCGTGCGCCTGTGTCATAAGTAAAGGGCCGGCTGGCTTGACCGTTAAGGGTGCTGTAACCCCCGAAAGTACACTCCAGTCCAAACCAAAAAAAAAATTATTTTCTGTGTTTGTGAATTGTGTGCGCAGTAGCCGCACGTGCATCAACAAAGTAGTGCCAAGCGTGCGCCTGTGTCATAAGTAAAGGGCCGGCTGGCTTGACCGTTAAGGGTGCTGTAACCCCCGAAAGTACACTCCAGTCCAAACCTAAAAAAAAATTATTTTCTGTGTTTGTGAATTGTGTGCGCAGTAGCCGCACGTGCATCAACAAAGTAGTGCCAAGCGTGCGCCTGTGTCATAAGTAAAGGGCCGGCTGGCTTGACCGTTAAAGGGTGCTGTAACCCCCGAAAGTACACTCCAGTCCAAACCAAAAAAAATTATTTTCTGTGTTTGTGAATTGTGTGCGCAGTAGCCGCACGTGCATCAACAAAGTAGTGCCAAGCGTGCGCCTGTGTCATAAGTAAAGGGCCGGCTGGCTTGACCGTTAAGGGTGCTGTAACCCCCGAAAGTACACTCCAGTCCAAACCAAAAAAAAAATTATTTTCTGTGTTTGTGAATTGTGTGCGCAGTAGCCGCACGTGCATCAACAAAGTAGTGCCAAGCGTGCGCCTGTGTCATAAGTAAAGGGCCGGCTGAATTGACCGTTAAGGGTGCTGTAACCCCCGAAAGTACACTCCAGTCCAAACCAAAAAAAAAATTATTTTCTGTGTTTGTGAATTGTGTGCGCAGTAGCCGCACGTGCATCAACAAAGTAGTGCCAAGCGTGCGCCTGTGTCATAAGTAAAGGGCCGGCTGGCTTGACCGTTAAAGGGTTCTGTAACCCCCAAAGTACACTCCAAACCAAAAAAATATATATTTTCTGTGTTTGTGACTTGTGTGCACTGTGGCTGCACGTGCATCAACAAAGGAGCAGCGCCAAGCGTGCGCCTGTGTCCCATAAGTAAAGAGCCGGCTGGCTCATTTCTTAAAGGGTGGTGTAACCCACAAAGTGCACTACTCTCCAGCAAAAATAAAAAAATATTTTCTGTGTTTGTGTGCGCTTTAGCCGCACGTATATATATCAATATAACATAAATGGAGGACCAAACTTTCTCTGATAAAAATAAAATAGGGAAAGATCAAGAACCACTTCCTACTAGTGCTGTTGCTGCTGCTGGGAGTTGTTCATCATCCCAGAGAGGAAGTAGGAACATCACTACTTTTACTAAACAATTGACCCTCCAACAGTCCCTAGCGATGAGGATGAAGTACGACAGCAGTCATCCTGAAGCAAAACGTATAACTGAGGCCTTGACTGCTATGTTGGTGTTAGACGTGCGTCCGGTATCCGACATTAGTGCAGTGGGATTTAGACAATTGATGGAGGTAGTGTGTCCTCGGTTCCAAATCCCGTCTAGATTCCACCTGCATCCTCAAAGCAGCAGCGACAAGCGTGCGTCTGTCTGTTAAAGGGTGGTGACACCCTCAAAGTGTGCTACACAAACAATTAAAATATTGTTCTTTTTTTCTGTCTTTGTGAATTGTGTGGGCTGTAGCCGCACTTGCATCCTCAAAGCAGCAGCGACAAGCGTGCGTCTGTCTGTTAAAGGGTGGTGTAACTCACGAAGTGCTCCAAAAAATAAAAAACTATTTTTTTAATGTGTTTGTGACTTGTGTGCGATGTAGCCGCACTTGCATCCTCAAAGCAGCAGCGACAAGCGTGCGTCTGTCTGTTAAAGGGTGGTGACACCCTCAAAGTGTGCTACACAAACAATAAAAATATTCTTCTTTTTTCTGTCTTTGTGAATTGTGTGGGCTGTAGCCGCACCTGCATCCTTAAAGCAGCAGCGACAAGCGTGCGTCTGTCTGTTAAAGGGTGGTGACACCCTCAAAGTGTTCTACACAAACAATTAAAATATTGTTCTTTTTTTTCGGTCTTTGTGAAATGTGTGGGCTGTAGCCGCACCTGCATCCTTAAAGCAGCAGCGACAAGCGTGCGTCTGTCTGTTAAAGGGTGGTGTAACTCTCAAAGTGCTCCAAAAAATAAAAAACTATTTTTTTTGTGTTTGTGACTTGTGTGCGATGTAGCCGCACTTGCATCCTCAAAGCAGCAGCGACAAGCGTGCGTCTGTCTGTTAAAGGGTGGTGACACCCTCAAAGTGTGCTACACAAACAATAAAAATATTCTTCTTTTTTCTGTCTTTGTGAATTGTGTGGGCTGTAGCCGCACTTGCATCCTCAAAGCAGCAGCGACAAGCGTGCGTCTGTCTGTTAGAGGGTGGTGTAACCCTCAAAGTGTGCTCCACAAACAATAAAAATATTCTTTTTTTTTTTCTGTCTTTGTGAATTGTGTGGGCTGTAGCCGCACTTGAATCCTCAAAGCAGCAGCGACAAGCGTGCGTCTGTCTGTTAAAGGATTACATCGGTGACAGCATCCAAGTAGGCATGTCAGACAGTCCGTACCTGTACTGGCAGGAAAAAGAAGCAATTTGGAGGTCCCTGTACAAACTGGCTCTATTTTACCTGAGTTGCCCCCCCTCCAGTGTGTACTCCGAAAGAGTGTTTAGTGCAGCCGGGAACCTTGTTAGCGAAAGGCGTAGGAGGTTGCTTCCACAAAATGTGGAGAAGATGATGTTCATAAAATGAATGATCAACTCTTCCAGGGAGACCAGCCTCCAGAACGTACAGAGGGACCTGTGGTTCCAGCAGGGACGAATTAATACTCTGTGAGGATGAGGATGTACATAACACTGAAGAGGGTGAGGAATCTGTGGATGAGGAGGATGAGGACGACTTCTTGCCTCCGTAGAGCCAGTTTGTGCAGGGACAGATTAATTGCCAGCTTGTTTTGTGGGGGCCCAAACGAACCAATCATTTCAGCCACAGTTGTGTGGCAGACCCTGGCGCTGAAATGATTGGTTTGTTAAAGTGTGCATGTCCTGTTTATACAACATAAGGGTGGGTGGGAGGGCCCAAGGACAATTCCATCTTGCACCTCTTTTTTTTCTTTGCATTATGTACAGTTTGGGGCCTAGTTTTTCAATGCCATCCTGTCTGCCACTGCAGTTTCACGCCTAGATGGGTCACGTGTTTGTGCCGCCCACTCGTGTCGCTTAGCATAGTCATCCAGCTACCTCGGTGCAACCTTTTGGACATAAAAACACTATTGTGAGGTGTGAGGTATTCAGAATAGACTGGAAATGAGTGGAAATTAAGGTTATTGAGGTTAATAATAGCATAGGAGCAGAAAAACCTACAAATTCTGTGATTTTAGCTGTTTTTATGCTTTTTTTCAAAAAAATACAGATCCAAAACACAAAACCCAGAACCCAAAACACGGAAGGGTGGTTTTGGCAAAACCAATCCAGATCCAAAACACGAAGAAAGATCCAGATCCAAAACCAAAACACAAAACACGAAAAGTGGCCGGTGCACACCCCTAGTTTAAATACTTACCTGTCAGGATCTTCACTGACGGTCTTCCAGCGTCGGGATTTGAATATGCGTCCGGCGGTGTTTCATACCGATCCCGTTACAAGTACCACCAAAATACTTGGCCCTATCGTCCTTTTGTGCAAATGCCCCTTAGTCGGCAAAGTGCAGATATCTAGTAGACAGTCTCAGCGCTATGTAACACTGGCCAGACCATGCTGCCTGGTGAAACGAGAGGCTCGGGTAATTGTTTGGATGAATTATATGGGGTCCAACGCCTAGTTGTCTGGCGAACATCCGCGCCTCTTCGACAGCGCTGTTACATGAGCTATACACATTTTATTTTAGATACTATCCGTTAATCTGTTGTAACAAATGCTTGCTCTCGTGTAGCACAGTCATGTATCGCTTCCTTATCTATTTTATTCATTTATTTTTTTCTGAGAAATCATTTCCCTCTTTTAAATCCAATCCCTGGTCTAAATCCCTTGTGACCGAAACAGGAATTCGGTGACAGGGACTTGACTCTGCGCTCTGCAATGTCCTAGTAAGGGGACACTCCACCGATAGTCTGCATTTCCCTGCTTTTAAAGATCATGTTGATATATGGACATTCATTTCAAGCTTTTCCCACAGGAGGAATTTTCATCTGAGAGATCCTACGGGACTGTTTTTTAAAGTGGCCTAAATGAAATTGTTTCTCTGTCACTTCTCGCTGTCACGGGCCTGTCAGGCTGCGCCAGCCCACATGCGACAATGAAATGTTCTTATTTATAGAAAAGGTTTTATCTCTTCCATTCTCTGCCTACACCGAAGAGAGCCATGAATGCTAGGACATATTTTACCATGTCCGAGCTGTCTTCCTCCTCCTATAAAACTGTTTGTGATGCCAAACAGCCCATTTCATCTGTATCTTAATCAAACCTGCTCTGCCTGAGCTTATTCCTTTATTCTACTGTCACTTCTTCGAATGTAACAATATTTCGGGGATGTTCGCCTTAAATTGGCCTTTAAAAAAATATATGATTTGTAATGTGCGGTTGCGGCTATGCTAGGTGATCACATTGTGCACAATATATGTATGTAGCCCACCCAGGGGCGAGGCTGGCAATGACATGGTTACAGTACCTCTATTACTACCTGTGGTGGCACCATGCACCACCCCATCAGTACACATATCACACGGGTCACAGAGTAATATTTTACTGCACTGGACACAGGTTTCTTCTGTCTTAGGAAAAAGTGTGACAGCATAGGAAGTAGAGATGAGCGGCCCGGATTACCTTGAATCCGGGCCGTTCTGAACTTGTTAATCAGAGCCGCATCCGAGTCCTGGCTCAGGGGTTCCCGCCAGGCTCGGATGTCAGATCGGGGCCGAATGTCATCCTCCCAGCATGAGATTCTCATGGGTTTTGGATTCCATATAAGGAGCCGCAGCTGGGATTTGGTGCCATTTCACTCCTTCTGCATGCTGCGCTCTGCTCTGCAGTGTCCTCTAAGGGGCTGTGTTGCTGTCACTGTGTCCATCTCTAAGGGGCTGTGGTGCTGTCACTGCGTCCATCTGTAAGGGGCTGTGCTGCAATGTGTCCATCTTTAAGGGGCTGTGCTGTCACTGTGTCCGTCTAAGTAGCTGTGCTGTGTCCATCCACAAGCTGTGTCCAGTCCACTTAATCAGTCTAATTCCATCACAGTGTTGCTGCACTGACTCAGAAGGCCCCACCCACTGCGTTGGGGCTGTGACTCCATATTTGTCAGCAAAAATAGCTTAAAGAATAAAAAAGTTATAAAAATAGTTGTATTTGTATTGTTCTGTGCACTGCATCCCTTGGCAGTGTGAGCCAAGCTGCCAATTTAAAAAAATAAAAATGTGTTTATTTGTTTGTACTGTGCACTGCATTCCAGTATGCTGTAGTACCCCAGAGTGTGTGTGTAAAAGCCTTCAAATTGAAAAATGGATAACAATCAGTTTAGAGAAGAGCAAGCAAATACTAGCACTCCAGTTGCTGCCACCAGTCATGATGACGATACTAGTCCTTTAATGTCATCTGCTAAAGTCGATGCTCAAGGGCATAGGGGTTTTAAGTCAGGGCATCTGAAATGGAGACATGTATATACAGTTGTAAAGAAAAAAACACCTCTAATAATGGGAAAGTGTGCTGCAAAAAAATATTAAATTGGCATTACATGCATGTGCCATTCCTCAGATGCAGTGGCAAGGAAATGCTAAGGCATTGGCCTTTATTTCTGAGTGGGTGTTCTGCAACTGTTAGTGAGGCATCTTCTTCTGCCTCTCATGATGATGCAAGACCTTTTCACTCAGAGTCTATAAGAGGTGTAAAAAAAAAGAAAACCACTAAGTCAGTGGAACAATGTGTATTCAGAAACAGAAATGTCACAAATCCCTGAGGAGAGATGTCCTAGAGTGCTATGACCTGACCTTTCTGATACTGTACTCACATAGAAGCCATCTCCACAATTTCTTCTACCTCTGCAAATGTAAGGCTGAGCAGCAGAAGTATAGCTGATGACATAGAAATTGAGGATGCCACAGTGGAAGTTCAAGAGGATGAGGGGGATATTTGTGTGGCTGACGCTGGCGCTAATGAGGATGAGGATGTTGTTTGTGTAAGTCAGGCACCAGTGGAAGCAACTCTTCTCCATGATAAGAAGAAAGCCATTGTCATGCAGAGATAGATAGATAGATAAATATTAGATAGATAGATAGATAGATAGATAGATGTCACGGCTGCTGACACTTGAGACTCCTGGAAGGAGGCAGGCCTACTAGGCACAATAAACTGGGGTGGTTTGAGGAATGACCTTTTTATGGAATCACAGTAGCACAGGGTAAAAATAAATAGGGTTTATTCACAAGAGAAATAATAATAATGTCTCACTTAAGGTTTCCAAAACACAGTGTTTCATATATGCAATGATAGGTATACAAGCAAAATATAACACAGAAGAACTGATGGGGTAGGGGACCCTGAGTCCAATAACCCTGTAGTACTGGCAATAGGGCCAAGCCCTGTGATGCTGTGAAAGTCAATACAGGGTTGAGCCCTGTGATACTGAAAAAGATGGAGCAGGGTTGAGCCCCGGAATGCAGAGAATGATGGAGCAGGGTTGAGCCCCGGAATGCAGAGAATGATGGAGCAGGGTTGAGTCCTGTGATGTGAAGGCAGACGGGGCAGGGTTGAGCCCTGTGATGCAAAGGCAGACGGGGCAGGATTGAGCCCTGTGATGCGATGAAGACTGAAGCAGGGTTGAGCCCTGTGGAGCGGTGTAGTTCCAGGACAGGGTTGAGCCCTGCAGCGTGGCTGGAACCCAGAGCAGGGTTGAGCCCCGTGGTGCAATAAAGGTAACTGTAACGGTGCAGTTGACAACTGTGATGAAGATAAGTTCAATGTCCACCGGAGAAGAAAACAACAGGCAAGGTAAATGGTGCAGTAAAGGGTGAACCACTGCAGTGAAACAAAAGGCAATGTTTAGACAATGGTAATGCTGGGCTCTGTAGTGCGGCTGGTGAATAGTGCAGCAAAGGGTAAAACCACAGCAGTGAAGCAAAAGGCAGTACTCAGTCAATGGCAATGCTGGGCTCTGTAGTGCAGCTGGTCACTGAGGTCAGAGGTTCAACTGGAACACGGGCAAGGATATAACAAAGTCCACAGCAATCCACAGGCACAGCGGGAATCTGGCAGGAGTCCAAGAAAAGACCTGAAAGTAACGTTGCACAGACACTGAGACACAGTTAGTAACAGGCTTTATACTAGAGCTCTGTTATCCATAGGAAGTTTCAGAACATGTGACCCAAATGGAATCAGGTTTGAAATAATGAGCAATCTAGGAATCCCACAGCCTGACGACACCTGGGAAACAGATGATCACTTTAACACTCAGGGCCTGATTCAGAGCCGGACGCTCTGACCAGAGCGCTCGCTCTGAATCAGGGCCCTCCTCCATTAAAATGGAGCGTCTTCCTGGATGCTCATATAGCTGTGGGTCACCACCCACAGCATATACGAGCGTGCAAAAAGATGGTCGCGATGGTCTTGACCATCACGACCATCGGACTTGCGAGGGAAACCCTGCTGTCGGGTTTCTCAACCCCAAGCCCTGGAGTGATTTTGGCTCTATCAGAGCCAAAATCACTCCCACTGACATCACTAGTGATGACAGTGGGGCCGGCTCCAGACGGTAGGCGTTCCCACGGGAACGCCTCCGTCTGGCAGGCACGCCCACGCCTCGCCCACCAAAGGGGGCGTGCTGTCAATCAACATCACAGCACGCCCCATTTGGTGCGAGACCCCGAGCGATGGAAAGCCTGTCGCTCGGCGGGTCTCGCGCATGCGCACGACGGAACTCCCTCCGTCGTGCGCATGCGCAGTGGGGAACATCGACCCACTTGCGAGCGTACTGCCGCTCGCGAGTGGGTCTGAATGACCCCCTCTATCCCCTGAATGAGAAGCAGGACAGCAAGCAGGATAGCTCCTATAATGACCCCAATGGAACTTTGGCAAAAGTAGTCTATCTTTATGTACTGAAATAGTCGCAGTCCTGTAATCGATAGATATGAGATAGATAGATAGACAGATAGATAGATAGATATGAGATAGATAGATCAATAGATAAATATGAGATAGATAGATAGATAAATATGAGATAGATAGATAAATATGAGATAGATGATAGATAGATATGAGATAGATAGATAGATGATAGATAGATATGAGATAGATAGATGATAGATACATATGAGATAGATAGATAGATAGATAGATAATAGATAGATATGAGGTAGATGATAGATATGAGATAGATAGATAGATAGATAAATATGAGATAGATAGATAAATAGATATATAAATTAGGGATGTGCAGGCTCGGATAGGTTCGAGTTTGCACGTGGAGTTCGGATTTTTCCCTCCAAAAAAACGGAACTCAGAACGAGGCAAAACGTCATCTTACATGGACGAACATCATCATTCCTGGTCTTTTGTCCAGGAATGATGATGTTCGTCCATGTAAGATGACGTTTTGCCTCGTTCTGAGTTCCGTTTTTTTGGAGGGAAAAATCCGAACTCCACGTGCAAACTCGAACCTATCCGAGCCTGCACATCCCTAATATAAATATGATATAGATAAATATGAGATAGATAGATAGATAGATAGATAGATATGAGCTAGATAGATAGATAAATATGAGATAGATAGCTAGATAAATAAATATGGGATAGATAGATAGATATGAGCTAGATAGATAGATATGAGATAGATAGATAGATAGATAGATAGATAGATAGATAGATAGATAAATATGAGATAGATTGATATATATAGATAGATAAATATGAGATAGATAGATAGATAGATAGATAGATAGATAGATAGATAGATATGAGATAGATAGATAAATATGAGATAGATAGATAGATAAATGTGAGATAGATAGATAGATAAATATGAGATAGATAGATAGATAGATAGATAGATAGAAATGAGCTAGATAGATAGATAGATAGATAGATAGATATGAGATAGATAGATATGAGATAGATAGCTAGCTAGATAGATAAATATGAGATAGATAGATATGAGTTAGATAGATAGATATTAGATAGATAGATAGATACATATGAGATAGATATATAGATAGATAAATATGAGATAGATAGATAGATAGATATGAGATAGATATATAGATAGATAGATAGATACATATGAGATAAATAGATAGATAGATATGAGATAGATAGATAGATAAATATGAGATAGATAGATAGATTGATATGAGCTAGATAGATAGATAGATAGATAGATACATATGAGATAGATAGATAGATATATAGATAGATAAATATTAGATAGATAGATAGATAGATAGACAGATAGATAGATAGATAGATAGATAGATAGATATTAGATAGATAGATAGATATGAGATAGCTAGATAGATAAATATGAGATAGATAGATAGATAGGAGATAGATAGATAGATAGATATGAGAGAGAGAGATAGATAGATAGATAGATAGATAGATAGATAGATAGACAGATATGAGATAGATAGATAGATAGATAGATATGAGATAGATAGATAGATACATTTGAGATAGATAGATATGAGATAGATAGATAGATAGATAGATAGATAGATAGATAGATAGATAGATAGATAGATAGATAGTAGATAGATAGATGGATAGATAGATAGATATGAGATAGATAGATAGATAGATAGATATGAGATAGATAGATAGATAGATAGATAGATAAATGTGAGATAGATAGATAGATAGATAGATAGATAGATAGATAGATATGAGATAGATAGATAGATAGATAGATATGAGATAGATAGATAGATATGAGATAGATAGATAGATAGATAGATAGATAGATAGATAGATAGATAGATAGATAGATAGATAGATAGATAGATAGATATGAGATAGATAGATAGATAGATATGAGATAGATAGATGGATAGATAGATATATATATGAGATAGATAGATAAATATGAGATAGATAGATATAAGATTGATAGATAGATAGATAACTTCAATAGCGCCTGGAGATGATGTCATCTCCAAGCGTTCACTTCCACGCCGGAAGAGCCGGGTCACTGCAGACCTGGCTCCATTGTGAACGGCAGCGGCTCAGGAATTTCCTGGGTCGGCGTCGGCTAATGTCCGGGTCTGATCCGGTTTGGGACCCTGTTCCAACCTCCGGGTCATACCTGGAATTTAGGTATAAAAGCGGTATAACAGTTCAGGTTTTAAGGCTAGCAATAGCACAGGTGTTTTAAATAATTAGTACCTCCGTTATTTTGATTGAACCACCTGTGCTGAAGCATGGATATCATTAAAACCTGGACTGTTAGTGTGTTTTGAGGGCCGAGGTTGGGAAACACCGCTACTGGATAAGAGAGAAGAAAAGAGACATGGGGGTATATTATTTACTATAGTGCAGGTTTTTAGAAGTGGAGATGTTGTTGCCCATAGCAACCAATCAGATTCTAGCTATTATCTTCTAGAAGGTGCTGGATAAATGATAAGTAGAATCTGATTGGTTGCTATGGGCAACATCTCCACTTCCAAAAACCCGCACTATAGTAAATAATATACCCCATTCTAAAATCCAGCACTTTAGGAATTATATTATACCCTCTGGAATGGAACCAATGTCCTAATAAGGCTGGCGAGCCTTGCTCATCACCAGTAGAAACTTGAAAGAGTTAACATGAAAACCTAGTTATTAAAAGTCGCTTTGGCGCTTGAAATAAACAGGTCAAGAGGTTCGGGAATATGACAGTGAGGCAGGAAAAAAATTCACAACATTCAATTTCTGAAGAAGCAAAGCATGACTGACAAGGTCAAACGCTCCTGGTGTATAAACACACAATGGCAGCCGGGCTTCCGCTACCTCAGCAAATTATGCTTCTCCCCGCTGGAGCCGCTCATGTGTGGATATTACATGAGGAAACTTTCTGAAGAGCTGCAGATGAATAGCTATTGTGCTACTGAGATTCGCTTCCCTCTCCCTCCTCCGCTTATTACCCCTGAGTTAGGGATGAGCGCTTCATTTTTCAGGGGCTGCGCTTTGCAGAACCAAAGGGAACGAGAGCGGCATTGATGTATAATGAGTAAACCTGTCTGCATATTTATCTGCTCCTTTTAATTGATTTTTCCTAACACCATGGGGTCTGCAGACATCAATTATGTTGCACTCGGCTGTGAGAGGCCCCCGATGTTTATCATGTTTGATGGCAAAGTTGGGAAAATCAGTCTCTTACATTCTTTCCTATTTTATCCTGTGCACCGTGTGCATTGCCAGACCAGAATCTGGAGGATATTGGGCCTGATTCAGCACGGATCGCTATTGCGACTGCGGCTGCATAATCGCACGCAGGTCTGCTGGGAAAATATGCTAATGCTTGCAATCGCACAGCCAGCATAGAAATGTCAACTGCCGCTATCTCACATCCGTGATACCTCGCAGTCCTGCGTACACATCAGTAACATCAGTCACAGCACAGCCAGCATAGAGGCACCCACTACTGCTATCTCACATCTGTGATACCTCACAGTCCTGCGTACACATCAGTAACATCAGCCACAGCACAGCCAGCATAGAGACACCCACTACTGCTATCTCACATCTGTAATACCTCATAGTCCTGTGTATACATCTGTAACATCAGCCACAGCACAGCCAGCATAGAGACGCCCACTACTGCTATCTCACATGTGTAATACCTCACAGTCCTGTGTATACATCTGTAACATCAGCCACAGCACAGCCAGCATAGAGACATCCACTACTGCTATCTCACATGTGTAATACCTCACAGTCCTGTGTATACATCTGTAACATCAGCCACAGCACAGCCAGCATAGAGACGCCCACTACTGCTATCTCACATCTGTAATACCTCACAGTCCTGTGTATACATCAGTATCAGCCACAGCACAGCCAGCATAGAGACGCCCACTACTGCTATCTCACATCTGTAATACCTCACAGTCCTGTGTATACATCAGTAACATCAGCCACAGCACAGCCAGCATAGAGACACCCACTACTGCTATCTCACATCTGTAATACCTCACAGTCCTGTGTATACATCAGTAACATCAGCCACAGCACAGCCAGCATAGAGACACCCACTACTGCTATCTCACATCTGTAATACCTCACAGTCCTGTGTATACATCAGTAACATCAGCCACAGCACAGCCAGCATAGAGACGCCCACTACTGCCATCTCACATCTGTAATACCTCACGGTCCTGTGTATACATCTGTAACATCAGCCACAGCTCAGCCATCATAGAGACCCCCACTGCTGCTATCTCACATCTGTAATACCTCACAGTCCTGTGTACACATCTGTAACATCAGCCACAGCTCAGCCAGCATAGAGACACCCACTACTGCTATCTCACATCTGTAATACCTTACAGTACTGTGTATACATCTGTAACATCAGCCACAGCACAGCCAGCATAGAGACACCCACTACTGCTTTCTCACATCTGTAATACCTCACAGTCCTGTGTATACATCTGTAACATCAGCCACAGCTCAGCCAGCATAGAGACACCCACTACTGCTATCTCACATCTTTAATACCTCACAGTCCTGTGTATACATCTGTAACATCAGCCACAGATCATCCAGCATAGAGACACCCCTTGCTGCTTTCTCACATCCGTAATACCTCACAGTCCTGTGTATACATCTGTAACATCAGCCACATCTCAGCCAGCATAGAGACGCCCACTACTGTTATCTCACATCTGTAATACCTCACAGTCCTGTGTATACATCTGTAACATCAGCCACAACTCAGCCAGCATAGAGACACCCACTACTGCTATCTCATATCTGTAATACCTCACAGTCCTGTGTATACATCAGTAACATCAGCCACTGCTCAGCCAGCATAAAGACCACTACTGCTATCTCACATCTGTAATACCTCACAGTCCTGTGTATACATCTGTAACATCAGCCACAGCTCAGCCAGCATAGAGACACACACTACTGCTTTCTCACATCTGTAATACCTCACAGTCCTGTGTATACATCTGTAACATCAGTCACAGCTCAGCCAGCATAGAGACGCCCACTACTGCAATCTCACATCTGTAATACCTCACAGTCCTGTGTATACATCTGTAACATCAGCCACAGCTCAGCCAGCATAGAGACACTCACTGCTGCTTTCTCACATCCGTAATACCTCACAGTCCTATGTATACATCTGTAACATCAGCCACAGCTCAGCCAGCATAGAGACGCCCACTACTGTTATCTCACATCTGTAATACCTCACAGTCCTGTGTATACATCTGTAACATCAGCCACAGCTCAGCCAGCATAGAGACACCCACTACTGCTATCTCATATCTGTAATACCTCACAGTCCTGTGTATACATCTGTAACATCAGCCACTGCTCAGCCAGCATAAAGACCACTACTGCTATCTCACATCTGTAATACCTCACAGTCCTGTGTATACATCTGTAACATCAGCCACAGCTCAGCCAGCATAGAGACACACACTACTGCTTTCTCAAATCTGTAATACCTCACAGTCCTGTGTATACATCTGTAACATCAGTCACAGCTCAGCCAGCATAGAGACGCCCACTACTGCTATCTCACATCTGTAATACCTCACAGTCCTGTGTATACATCTGTAACATCAGCCACAGCTCAGCCAGCATAGAGACACTCACTGCTGCTTTCTCACATCCGTAATACCTCACAGTCCTGTGTATACATCTGTAACATCAGCCACAGCTCAGCCAGCATAGAGACGCCCACTACTGTTATCTCACATCTGTAATACCTCACAGCCCTGTGTATACATCTGTAACATCAGCCACAGCTCAGCCAGCATAGAGACACCCACTACTGCTATCTCATATATGTAATACCTCACAGTCCTGTGTATACATCTGTAACATCAGCCACAGCTCAGCCAGCATAGAGACACCCACTACTGCTATCTCACATCTGTAATACCTCACAGTCCTGTGTATACATCTGTAACATCAGCCACAGCTCAGCCAGCATAGAGACACCCTCTACTGCTATTTCACATCTGTAATACCTCACAGTCCTGTGTATACATCTGTAACATCAGTAACAGCTCAGCCAGCATAGAGACACCCACTACTGCTATCTCACATCTGTAATACCTCACAGTCCTGTGTATACTTCTGTAACATCAGCCACAGCACAGCCAGCATAGAGACGCCCACTACTGCTATCTCACATCTGTAACACCTCACAGTCCTGTGTATACATCTGTAACATCAGCCACAGCTCAGCCAGCATAGAGACACCCACTACTGCTATCTCATATCTGTAATACCTCACAGTCCTGTGTATACATCTGTAACATCAGCACAGCCAGCATAGAGACACCCACTACTGCTTTCTCACATCTGTAATACCTCACAGTCCTGTGTATACTTCTGTAACATCAGCCACAGCTCAGCCAGCATAGAGACACCCACTACTGCTATCTCACATCTGTAATACCTCACAGTCCTGTGTATACTTCTGTAACATCAGCCACAGCACAGCCAGCATAGAGACGCCCACTACTGCTATCTCACATCTGTAACACCTCACAGTCCTGTGTCTACATCTGTAACATCAGCCACAGCTCAGCCAGCATAGAGACACCCACTACTGCTATCTCATATCTGTAATACCTCACAGTCCTGTGTATACATCTGTAACATCAGCACAGCCAGCATAGAGACACCCACTACTGCTTTCTCACATCTGTAATACCTCACAGTCCTGTGTATACATCAGTAACATCAGCCACAGCTCAGCCAGCATAGAGACACCAACTACTGCTATCTCACATCTGTAATACCTCAAAGTCCTGAGTATACTTCTGTAACATCAGCCACAGCACAGCCAGCATAGAGACGCCCACTACTGCTATCTCACATCTGTAACACCTCACAGTCCTGTGTATACATCTGTAACATCAGCCACAGCTCAGCCATCATAGAGGCCCCCACTACTGCTATCTCACATCTGTAATACCTCACAGTCCTGTGTATACATCTGTAACATCAGCCACAGCACAGCCAGCATAGAGACAGCCACTACTGCTATCTCACATATGTAATACCTTACAGTCCTGTGTATACATCTGTAACATCAGCCACAGCTCAGCCAGCATAGAGTCGCACACTACTGCTATCTCACATCTGTAATACCTCACAGTCCTGTGTATACATCTGTAACATCAGTCACAGCTCAGCCAGCATAGAGACACCCACTACTGCTATCTCACATCTGTAATATCTCACAGTCCTGTGTATATATCTGTAACATCAGCCACAGCACAGCCAGCATAGAGACACCCACTACTGTTATCTCACATCTGTAATACCTCACAGTCCTGTGTATACATCTGTAACATCAGCCACAGCTCAGCCAGCATAGAGACACCCACTACTGCTATCTCACATCTTTAATACCTCACAGTCCTGTGTGTACATCTGTAACATCAGCCACAGATCATCCAGCATAGAGACACCCCTTGCTGCTTTCTCACATCCGTAATACCTCACAGTCCTGTGTATACATCTGTAACATCAGCCACATCTCAGCCAGCATAGAGACGCCCACTACTGTTATCTCACATCTGTAATACCTCACAGTCCTGTGTATACATCTGTAACATCAGCCACAACTCAGCCAGCATAGAGACACCCACTACTGCTATCTCATATCTGTAATACCTCACAGTCCTGTGTATACATCAGTAACATCAGCCACTGCTCAGCCAGCATAAAGACCACTACTGCTATCTCACATCTGTAATACCTCACAGTCCTGTGTATACATCTGTAACATCAGCCACAGCTCAGCCAGCATAGAGACACACACTACTGCTTTCTCACATCTGTAATACCTCACAGTCCTGTGTATACATCTGAAACATCAGTCACAGCTCAGCCAGCATAGAGACACTCACTGCTGCTTTCTCACATCCGTAATACCTCACAGTCCTATGTATACATCTGTAACATCAGCCACAGCTCAGCCAGCATAGAGACGCCCACTACTGTTATCTCACATCTGTAATACCTCACAGTCCTGTGTATACATCTGTAACATCAGCCACAGCTCAGCCAGCATAGAGACACCCACTACTGCTATCTCATATCTGTAATACCTCACAGTCCTGTGTATACATCTGTAACATCAGCCACTGCTGAGCCAGCATAAAGACCACTACTGCTATCTCACATCTGTAATACCTCACAGTCCTGTGTATACATCTGTAACATCAGCCACAGCTCAGCCAGCATAGAGACACACACTACTGCTTTCTCAAATCTGTAATACCACACAGTCCTGTGTATACATCTGTAACATCAGTCACAGCTCAGCCAGCATAGAGACGCCCACTACTGCTATCTCACATCTGTAATACCTTACAGTCCTGTGTATACATCTGTAACATCAGCCACAGCTCAGCCAGCATAGAGACACTCACTGCTGCTTTCTCACATCCGTAATACCTCACAGTCCTGTGTATACATCTGTAACATCAGCCACAGCTCAGCCAGCATAGAGACGCCCACTACTGTTATCTCACATCTGTAATACCTCACAGTCCTGTGTATACATCTGTAACATCAGCCACAGCTCAGCCAGCATAGAGACACCCACTACTGCTATCTCATATCTGTAATACCTCACAGTCCTGTGTATACATCTGTAACATCAGCCACAGCTCAGCCAGCATAGAGACACCCACTACTGCTATCTCACATCTGTAATACCTCACAGTCCTGTGTATACATCTGTAACATCAGCCACAGCTCAGCCAGCATAGAGACACCCACTACTGCTATTTCACATCTGTAATACCTCACAGTCCTGTGTATACATCTGTAACATCAGCCACAGCTCAGCCAGCATAGAGACACCCACTACTGCTATCTCACATCTGTAATACCTCACAGTCCTGTGTATACTTCTGTAACATCAGCCACAGCACAGCCAGCATAGAGACGCCCACTACTGCTATCTCATATCTGTAATACCTCACAGTCCTGTGTATACATCTGTAACATCAGCACAGCCAGCATAGAGACACCCACTACTGCTTTCTCACATCTGTAATACCTCACAGTCCTGTGTATACATCAGTAACATCAGCCACAGCTCAGCCAGCATAGAGACACCAACTACTGCTATCTCACATCTGTCATACCTCAAAGTCCTGAGTATACATCTGTAACATCAGCCACAGCTCAGCCAGCATAGAGACCCCCACTACTGCTATCTCACATCTGTAATACCTCACAGTCTGTGTATACATCTGTAACATCAGCCACAGCACAGCCAGCATAGAGACAGCCACTTCTGCTATCTCACATCTGTAATACCTTACAGTCCTGTGTATACATCTGTAACATCAGCCACAGCACAGCCAGCATAGAGACACCCACTACTGCTTTCTCACATCTGTAATACCTCACAGTCCTGTGTATACATCTGTAACATCAGCCACAGCTCAGCCAGCATAGAGACACCCACTACTGCTATCTCACATCTTTAATACCTCACAGTCCTGTGTATACATCTGTAACATCAGCCACAGATCATCCAGCATAGAGACACCCCTTGCTGCTTTCTCACATCCGTAATACCTCACAGTCCTGTGTATACATCTGTAACATCAGCCACATCTCAGCCAGCATAGAGACGCCCACTACTGTTATCTCACATCTGTAATACCTCACAGTCCTGTGTATACATCTGTAACATCAGCCACAACTCAGCCAGCATAGAGACACCCACTACTGCTATCTCATATCTGTAATACCTCACAGTCCTGTGTATACATCAGTAACATCAGCCACTGCTCAGCCAGCATAAAGACCACTACTGCTATCTCACATCTGTAATACCTCACAGTCCTGTGTATACATCTGTAACATCAGCCACAGCTCAGCCAGCATAGAGACACACACTACTGCTTTCTCACATCTGTAATACCTCACAGTCCTGTGTATACATCTGTAACATCAGTCACAGCTCAGCCAGCATAGAGACGCCCACTACTGCTATCTCACATCTGTAATACCTCACAGTCCTGTGTATACATCTGTAACATCAGCCACAGCTCAGCCAGCATAGAGACACTCACTGCTGCTTTCTCACATCCGTAATACCTCACAGTCCTATGTATACATCTGTAACATCAGCCACAGCTCAGCCAGCATAGAGACGCCCACTACTGTTATCTCACATCTGTAATACCTCACAGTCCTGTGTATACATCTGTAACATCAGCCACAGCTCAGCCAGCATAGAGACACCCACTACTGCTATCTCATATCTGTAATACCTCACAGTCCTGTGTATACATCTGTAACATCAGCCACTGCTCAGCCAGCATAAAGACCACTACTGCTATCTCACATCTGTAATACCTCACAGTCCTGTGTATACATCTGTAACATCAGCCACAGCTCAGCCAGCATAGAGACACACACTACTGCTTTCTCAAATCTGTAATACCTCACAGTCCTGTGTATACATCTGTAACATCAGTCACAGCTCAGCCAGCATAGAGACGCCCACTACTGCTATCTCACATCTGTAATACCTCACAGTCCTGTGTATACATCTGTAACATCAGCCACAGCTCAGCCAGCATAGAGACACTCACTGCTGCTTTCTCACATCCGTAATACCTCACAGTCCTGTGTATACATCTGTAACATCAGCCACAGCTCAGCCAGCATAGAGACGCCCACTACTGTTATCTCACATCTGTAATACCTCACAGCCCTGTGTATACATCTGTAACATCAGCCACAGCTCAGCCAGCATAGAGACACCCACTACTGCTATCTCATATCTGTAATACCTCACAGTCCTGTGTATACATCTGTAACATCAGCCACAGCTCAGCCAGCATAGAGACACCCACTACTGCTATCTCACATCTGTAATACCTCACAGTCCTGTGTATACATCTGTAACATCAGCCACAGCTCAGCCAGCATAGAGACACCCTCTACTGCTATTTCACATCTGTAATACCTCACAGTCCTGTGTATACATCTGTAACATCAGCCACAGCTCAGCCAGCATAGAGACACCCACTACTGCTATCTCACATCTGTAATACCTCACAGTCCTGTGTATACTTCTGTAACATCAGCCACAGCACAGCCAGCATAGAGACGCCCACTACTGCTATCTCACATCTGTAACACCTCACAGTCCTGTGTATACATCTGTAACATCAGCCACAGCTCAGCCAGCATAGAGACACCCACTACTGCTATCTCATATCTGTAATACCTCACAGTCCTGTGTATACATCTGTAACATCAGCACAGCCAGCATAGAGACACCCACTACTGCTTTCTCACATCTGTAATACCTCACAGTCCTGTGTATACTTCTGTAACATCAGCCACAGCTCAGCCAGCATAGAGACACCCACTACTGCTATCTCACATCTGTAATACCTCACAGTCCTGTGTATACTTCTGTAACATCAGCCACAGCACAGCCAGCATAGAGACGCCCACTACTGCTATCTCACATCTGTAACACCTCACAGTCCTGTGTCTACATCTGTAACATCAGCCACAGCTCAGCCAGCATAGAGACACCCACTACTGCTATCTCATATCTGTAATACCTCACAGTCCTGTGTATACATCTGTAACATCAGCACAGCCAGCATAGAGACACCCACTACTGCTTTCTCACATCTGTAATACCTCACAGTCCTGTGTATACATCAGTAACATCAGCCACAGCTCAGCCAGCATAGAGACACCAACTACTGCTATCTCACATCTGTAATACCTCAAAGTCCTGAGTATACTTCTGTAACATCAGCCACAGCACAGCCAGCATAGAGACGCCCACTACTGCTATCTCACATCTGTAACACCTCACAGTCCTGTGTATACATCTGTAACATCAGCCACAGCTCAGCCAGCATAGAGGCCCCCACTACTGCTATCTCACATCTGTAATACCTCACAGTCCTGTGTATACATCTGTAACATCAGCCACAGCACAGCCAGCATAGAGACAGCCACTACTGCTATCTCACATCTGTAATACCTTACAGTCCTGTGTATACATCTGTAACATCAGCCACAGCTCAGCCAGCATAGAGTCGCACACTACTGCTATCTCACATCTGTAATACCTCACAGTCCTGTGTATACATCTGTAACATCAGTCACAGCTCAGCCAGCATAGAGACACCCACTACTGCTATCTCACATCTGTAATATCTCACAGTCCTGTGTATATATCTGTAACATCAGCCACAGCACAGCCAGCATAGAGACACCCACTACTGTTATCTCACATCTGTAATACCTCACAGTCCTGTGTATACATCTGTAACATCAGCCACAGCTCAGCCAGCATAGAGACACCCACTACTGCTATCTCACATCTTTAATACCTCACAGTCCTGTGTGTACATCTGTAACATCAGCCACAGATCATCCAGCATAGAGACACCCCTTGCTGCTTTCTCACATCCGTAATACCTCACAGTCCTGTGTATACATCTGTAACATCAGCCACATCTCAGCCAGCATAGAGACGCCCACTACTGTTATCTCACATCTGTAATACCTCACAGTCCTGTGTATACATCTGTAACATCAGCCACAACTCAGCCAGCATAGAGACACCCACTACTGCTATCTCATATCTGTAATACCTCACAGTCCTGTGTATACATCAGTAACATCAGCCACTGCTCAGCCAGCATAAAGACCACTACTGCTATCTCACATCTGTAATACCTCACAGTCCTGTGTATACATCTGTAACATCAGTCACAGCTCAGCCAGCATAGAGACACACACTACTGCTTTCTCACATCTGTAATACCTCACAGTCCTGTGTATACATCTGAAACATCAGTCACAGCTCAGCCAGCATAGAGACGCCCACTACTGCTATCTCACATCTGTAATACCTCACAGTCCTGTGTATACATCTGTAACATCAGCCACAGCTCAGCCAGCATAGAGACACTCACTGCTGCTTTCTCACATCCGTAATACCTCACAGTCCTATGTATACATCTGTAACATCAGCCACAGCTCAGCCAGCATAGAGACGCCCACTACTGTTATCTCACATCTGTAATACCTCACAGTCCTGTGTATACATCTGTAACATCAGCCACAGCTCAGCCAGCATAGAGACACCCACTACTGCTATCTCATATCTGTAATACCTCACAGTCCTGTGTATACATCTGTAACATCAGCCACTGCTGAGCCAGCATAAAGACCACTACTGCTATCTCACATCTGTAATACCTCACAGTCCTGTGTATACATCTGTAACATCAGCCACAGCTCAGCCAGCATAGAGACACCCACTACTGCTATCTCACATCTGTAATACCTCACAGTCCTGTGTATACATCTGTAACATCAGCCACAGCTCAGCCAGCATAGAGACACCCACTACTGCTATTTCACATCTGTAATACCTCACAGTCCTGTGTATACATCTGTAACATCAGCCACAGCTCAGCCAGCATAGAGACACCCACTACTGCTATCTCACATCTGTAATACCTCACAGTCCTGTGTATACTTCTGTAACATCAGCCACAGCACAGCCAGCATAGAGACGCCCACTACTGCTATCTCACATCTGTAACACCTCACAGTCCTGTGTATACATCTGTAACATCAGCCACAGCTCAGCCAGCATAGAGACACCCACTACTGCTATCTCATATCTGTAATACCTCACAGTCTGTGTATACATCTGTAACATCAGCCACAGCACAGCCAGCATAGAGACAGCCACTTCTGCTATCTCACATCTGTAATACCTTACAGTCCTGTGTATACATCTGTAACATCAGCCACAGCTCAGCCAGCATAGAGTCGCACACTACTGCTATCTCACATCTGTAATACCTCACAGTCCTGTGTATACATCTGTAACATCAGTCACAGCTCAGCCAGCATAGAGACACCCACTACTGCTATCTCACATCTGTAATACCTCACAGTCCTGTGTATATATCTGTAACATCAGCCACAGCACAGCCAGCATAGAGACACCCACTACTGTTATCTCACATCTGTAATACCTCACAGTCCTGTGTATACATCTGTAACATCAGCCACAGCTCAGCCAGCATAGAGACGCACACTACTGCTATCTCACATCTGTAATACCTTACAGTCCTGTGTATACATCTGTAACATCAATCACAGCTCAGCCAGCATAGAGACGTCCACTACTGCTATCTCACATCTGTAATACCTCACAGTCCGGTGTATACATCAGTAATATTAGCCACAGCTCTGCCAGCATAGAGATACCCATTACTGCTATCTCACATCTGTAATACCTCACAGTCCTGTGTATACATCTGTAACATCAGCCACAGCACAGCCAGCATAGAGACACCCACTACTGCTATCTCACATCCGTAATACTTCACAGTCTTGTGTATACATCAGTAAAGTCAGCCACAGCACAGCCTGCATAGAGACACCCACTACTGCTATCTCACATCTGTAATACCTCACAGTCCTGTGTATACATCTGTAACATCAGTCACAGCTCAGCCAGCATAGAGACACCCACTACTGCTATCTCACATCTGTAATACCTCACAGTCCTGTGTATATATCTGTAACATCAGCCACAGCACAGCCAGCATAGAGACACCCACTACTGTTATCTCACATCTGTAATACCTCACAGTCCTGTGTATACATCTGTAACATCAGCCACAACTCAGCCAGCATAGAGACGCCCACTACTGCTATCTCACATCTGTAAAACCTCTCAGTCCTGTGTATACATCTGTAACATCAGCCACAGCACAGCCAGCATAGAGACACCACTACTGCTATCTCACATCTGTAATACCTCACAGTCCTGTGTATACATCTGTAACATCAGCCACAGCACAGCCAGCATAGTGACACCCACTACTGCTATCTCACATCCGTAATACCTCACAGTCCTGTGTATACATCAGTAAAGTCAGCCACAGCACAGCCAGCATAGAGACACCCACTACTGCTATCTCACATCTGTAATACCTCACAGTCCTGTGTATACATCTGTAACATCAGTCACAGCTCAGCCAGCATAGAGACATCCACTACTGCTATCTCACATCTGTAATACCTCACAGTCCTGTGTATATATCTGTAACATCAGCCACAGCACAGCCAGCATAGAGACCCCCACTACTGCTATCTCACATCTGTAATACCTCACAGTCCTGTGTATACATCTGTAACATCAGCCACAGCACAGCCAGCATAGAGACCCCCACTACTGCTATCTCACATCTGTAATACCTCACAGTCCTGTGTATACATCAGTAAAGTCAGCCACAGCACAGCCAGCATAGAGACACCCACTACTGCTATCTCACATCTGTAATACCTCACAGTCCTGTGTATACATCTGTAACATCAGCCACAGCTCAGCCAGCATAGAGACGCACACTACTGCTATCTCACATCTGTAATACCTTACAGTCCTGTGTATACATCTGTAACATCAATCACAGCTCAGCCAGCATAGAGACGCCCACTACTGCTATCTCACATCTGTAATACTTCACAGTCCGGTGTATACATCAGTAATATTAGCCACAGATCTGCCAGCATAGAGATACCCATTACTGCTAGCTCACATCTGTAATACCTCACAGTCCTGTGTATACATCAGTAAAGTCAGCCACAGCACAGCCAGCATAGAGACACCCACTACTGCTATCTCACATCTGTAATACCTCACAGTCCTGTGTATACATCTGTAACATCAGTCACAGCTCAGCCAGCATAGAGACACCCACTACTGCTATCTCACATCTGTAATACCTCACAGTCCTGTGTATATATCTGTAACATCAGCCACAGCACAGCCAGCATAGAGACACCCACTACTGTTATCTCACATCTGTAATACCTCACAGTCCTGTGTATACATCTGTAACATCAGCCACAACTCAGCCAGCATAGAGACGCCCACTACTGCTATCTCACATCTGTAATACCTCTCAGTCCTGTGTATACTTCTGTAACATCAGCCACAGCACAGCCAGCATAGAGACGCCCACTACTGCTATCTCACATCTGTAACACCTCACAGTCCTGTGTATACATCTGTAACATCAGCCACAGCTCAGCCAGCATAGAGACACCCACTACTGCTATCTCATATCTGTAATACCTCACAGTCCTGTGTATACATCTGTAACATCAGCACAGCCAGCATAGAGACACCCACTACTGCTTTCTCACATCTGTAATACCTCACAGTCCTGTGTATACTTCTGTAACATCAGCCACAGCTCAGCCAGCATAGAGACACCCACTACTGCTATCTCACATCTGTAATACCTCACAGTCCTGTGTATACTTCTGTAACATCAGCCACAGCACAGCCAGCATAGAGACGCCCACTACTGCTATCTCACATCTGTAACACCTCACAGTCCTGTGTATACATCTGTAACATCAGCCACAGCTCAGCCAGCATAGAGACACCCACTACTGCTATCTCATATCTGTAATACCTCACAGTCCTGTGTATACATCTGTAACATCAGCCACAGCTCAGCCAGCATAGAGACACCCACTACTGCTATCTCACATCTGTAATACCTCACAGTCCTGTGTATACTTCTGTAACATCAGCCACAGCACAGCCAGCATAGAGACGCCCACTACTGCTATCTCACATCTGTAACACCTCACAGTCCTGTGTATACATCTGTAACATCAGCCACAGCTCAGCCAGCATAGAGACACCCACTACTGCTATCTCATATCTGTAATACCTCACAGTCCTGTGTATACATCTGTAACATCAGCACAGCCAGCATAGAGACACCCACTACTGCTTTCTCACATCTGTAATACCTCACAGTCCTGTGTATACATCAGTAACATCAGCCACAGCTCAGCCAGCATAGAGACACCAACTACTGCTATCTCACATCTGTAATACCTCAAAGTCCTGAGTATACATCTGTAACATCAGCCACAGCTCAGCCAGCATAGAGGCCCCCACTACTGCTATCTCACATCTGTAATACCTCACAGTCCTGTGTATACATCTGTAACATCAGCCACAGCACAGCCAGCATAGAGACAGCCACTACTGCTATCTCACATCTGTAATACCTTACAGTCCTGTGTATACATCTGTAACATCAGCCACAGCTCAGCCAGCATAGAGTCGCACACTACTGCTATCTCACATCTGTAATACCTCACAGTCCTGTGTATACATCTGTATCATCAGTCACAGCTCAGCCAGCATAGAGACACCCACTACTGCTATCTCACATCTGTAATATCTCACAGTCCTGTGTATATATCTGTAACATCAGCCACAGCACAGCCAGCATAGAGACACCCACTACTGTTATCTCACATCTGTAATACCTCACAGTCCTGTGTATACATCTGTAACATCAGCCACAGCTCAGCCAGCATAGAGACACCCACTACTGCTATCTCACATCTTTAATACCTCACAGTCCTGTGTGTACATCTGTAACATCAGCCACAGATCATCCAGCATAGAGACACCCCTTGCTGCTTTCTCACATCCGTAATACCTCACAGTCCTGTGTATACATCTGTAACATCAGCCACATCTCAGCCAGCATAGAGACGCCCACTACTGTTATCTCACATCTGTAATACCTCACAGTCCTGTGTATACATCTGTAACATCAGCCACAACTCAGCCAGCATAGAGACACCCACTACTGCTATCTCATATCTGTAATACCTCACAGTCCTGTGTATACATCAGTAACATCAGCCACTGCTCAGCCAGCATAAAGACCACTACTGCTATCTCACATCTGTAATACCTCACAGTCCTGTGTATACATCTGTAACATCAGCCACAGCTCAGCCAGCATAGAGACACACACTACTGCTTTCTCACATCTGTAATACCTCACAGTCCTGTGTATACATCTGAAACATCAGTCACAGCTCAGCCAGCATAGAGACGCCCACTACTGCTATCTCACATCTGTAATACCTCACAGTCCTGTGTATACATCTGTAACATCAGCCACAGCTCAGCCAGCATAGAGACACTCACTGCTGCTTTCTCACATCCGTAATACCTCACAGTCCTATGTATACATCTGTAACATCAGCCACAGCTCAGCCAGCATAGAGACGCCCACTACTGTTATCTCACATCTGTAATACCTCACAGTCCTGTGTATACATCTGTAACATCAGCCACAGCTCAGCCAGCATAGAGACACCCACTACTGCTATCTCATATCTGTAATACCTCACAGTCCTGTGTATACATCTGTAACATCAGCCACTGCTGAGCCAGCATAAAGACCACTACTGCTATCTCACATCTGTAATACCTCACAGTCCTGTGTATACATCTGTAACATCAGCCACAGCTCAGCCAGCACAGAGACACACACTACTGCTTTCTCAAATCTGTAATACCTCACAGTCCTGTGTATACATCTGTAACATCAGTCACAGCTCAGCCAGCATAGAGACGCCCACTACTGCTATCTCACATCTGTAATACCTTACAGTCCTGTGTATACATCTGTAACATCAGCCACAGCTCAGCCAGCATAGAGACACTCACTGCTGCTTTCTCACATCCGTAATACCTCACAGTCCTGTGTATACATCTGTAACATCAGCCACAGCTCAGCCAGCATAGAGACGCCCACTACTGCTATCTCACATCTGTAATACCTCTCAGTCCTGTGTATACATCTGTATCATCAGCCACAGCATAGCCAGCATAGAGACACCCACTACTGCTATCTCACATCTGTAATAAGTTACAGTCCTGTGTATACATCTGTAACGTCAGCCACAGCTCAGCCAGCATAGAGACACCCACTACTACTATCTCACATCTGTAATACCTCACAGTCCTGTGTATACATCAGTAATATTAGCCACAGCTCTGCCAGCATAGAGATACCCATTACTGCTATCTCACATCTGTAACACCTCACAGTCCTGTGTATACATCTGTAACATCAGCCACAGCTCAGCCAGCATAGAGACACCCACTACTGCTATCTCACATCTGTAATACCTCACAGTCCTGTGTATACATCTGTAACATCAGCCACAGCACAGCCAGCATAGAGACACCCACTACTGCTATCTCACATCTGTAATACCTCACAGTCCTGTGTATACATCAGTAACATCAGCCAGAGCACAGCCAGCATAGAGACACCCACTACTGCTTTCTCACATCTGTAATACCTCACAGTCCTGTGTATACATCTGTAACATCGGACCCTCTCGCAGGTCTGATCTGTCTCAGAAATTACAAGCCTCGTCGCATGCAATGAGTACACAAGCTGCGTTTGCCGTCACAGTGACAAATAGGGAGCAGCGCTAACACAGTACGCCTTAGGGAGCAGCACTAACACAGCACGCCTTAGGGAGCAGCGCAAACACAGCACGCCTTAGGGAGCAGCTGTAACACAGCACACCTTAGGGAGCAGCAGTAACACAGCACGCCTTAGGGAGCAGCAGTAACACAGCACGCCTTAGGGAGCAGCAGTAACACAGCACGCCTTAGGGAGCAGCGCTAATACAGCACGCCTTAGGGAGCAGCAGTAACACAGCGCGCCTTAGGGAGCAGCGCTAACACATCACGCTTTAGGAAGCAGCAGTAACACAGCACGCCTTAGGGAGCAGCAGTAACACAGCACGCCTTAGGGAGCAGCGCCAATACAGCACGCCTTAGGGAGCAGCAGTAACACAGCGCGCCTTAGGGAGCAGCGCTAACACATCACGCTTTAGGGAGCAGCAGTAACACAGCACGCCTTAGGGAGCAGCAGTAACACAGCACGCCTTAAGGAGCTGCGCTAATACAGCACGCCTTAGGGAGCAGCAGTAACACAGCGCACCTTAGGGAGCAGCGCTAACACATCACGCTTTAGGGAGCAGCAGTAACACAGCACGCCTTGGGGAGCAGCGCTAACACAGCACGCATTAGCGAGCAGCGCTAACACAGTATGCCTTAGGGAGCAGCGCTAGCACAGCGCGCCTTAGGGAGCAGAGCTAACACAGCACACCTTAGGGAGCAGCAGTAACACAGCACGCCTTAGGGAGCAGCAGTAAAACAGCACACCTTAGGGAGCAGCGCTAACACAGCACGCCTTAGCGAGCAGCGCTAACACAGTGTGCCTTAGGGAGCAGCGCTAACACAGCACGCCTTAGGGAGCAGCAGTAACACAGCACGCCTTAGCGAGCAGCGCTAACACAGCACGCCTTAGGGAGCAGCAGTAACACAGCACGCCTTAGGGAGCAGCAGTAACACAGCCCGCCTTAGGGAGCAGCAGTAACATAGCGCACCTTAGGGAGCAGCTATAACACAGCACGCCTTAGGGAGCAGCAGTAATACAGCACGTCTTAGGGAGCAGCAATAACACAGTACGCCTTAGGGAGCAGCAGTAACACAGCACGCCTTAGGGAGCAGCAGTAACACAGCATGCCTTAGGGAGCAGCGCTAACACAGCACGCCTTAGGGAGCAGCAGTAACACAGCACACCTTAGGGAGCAGCAGTAATACAGCACGCCTTAAGGAGCAGCAGTAACACAGCACGCCTCAGGAAGCAGCGCTAACACAGTACGCCTTAGGGAGCAGCACTAAC
This sequence comes from Taudactylus pleione, assembly GCA_031769625.1. Taxonomy (NCBI): domain Eukaryota; kingdom Metazoa; phylum Chordata; class Amphibia; order Anura; family Myobatrachidae; genus Taudactylus; species Taudactylus pleione. The sequence continues at coordinate 1,625,260 of JAUIMM010000745.1, forward strand.
ACAGCACGCCTTAGGGAGCAGCGCAAACACAGCACGCCTTAGGGAGCAGCAGTAACACAGCACACCTTAGGGAGCAGCAGTAACACAGCACGCCTTAGGGAGCAGCGCTAATACAGCACTCCTTAGGGAGCAGCAGTACAACAGCACGCCTTAGGGAGCAGCAGTAACACAGCACGCCTTAGGGAGCAGCAGTAACACAGCACGCCTTAGGGAGCAGCGCTAATACAGCACGCCTTAGGGAGCAGCAGTAACACAGCGCGCCTTAGGGAGCAGCGCTAACACATCACGCCTTAGGGAGCAGCAGTAACACAGCACGCCTTAGCGAGCAGCGCTAACACAGCGTGCCTTAGGGAGCAGCGCTAGCGCAGCGCGCCTTAGGGAGCAGAGCTAAAACAGCACGTCTTAGGGAGCAGCAGTAAAACAGCGCACCTTAGGGAGCAGCGCTAACACAGCACACCTTAGGGAGCAGCAGTAACACAGCACGCCTTAGGGAGCAGCAGTAACACAGCACACCTTAGGGAGCAGCGCTAACACAGTATGCCTTAGGGAGCAGCAGTAACACAGCACACCTTAGGGAGCAACAGTAACACAACGCGCCTTAGGGAGCAGCAGTAACATAGCACACCTTAGGGAGCAGCAGTAACACAGCATGCCTTAGGGAGCAGCAGTAATACAGCACGTCTTAGGGAGCAGCACTAACCTAGCACGCCTTAGGGAGCAGCAGTAACACAGCGCGCCTTAGGGAGCAGCGCTAACACAACACGCCGTAGGGAGCAGCTGTAACACTGCACGCCTTAGGGAGCAGCAGTAACACAGCATGCCTTAGGGAGCAGCGCTAACACAGCACGCCTTAGGGAGCAGCAGTAACACAGCACACCTTAGGGAGCAGCAGTAACACAGCACGCCTTAGGGAGCAGCAGTAACACAGCACGCCTCAGGGAGCAGCGCTAACACAGTACGCCTAAGGGAGCAGCGCTAACACAGCACGCCTTAGGGAGCAGCGCTAACACAGCATGCCTTAGGGAGCAGCAGTAACACAGCACGCCTTAGGGAGCAGCAGTAACACAGCACGCCTTAGGGAGCAGCGCTAATACAGCACGCCTTAGGGAGCAGCAGTAACACAGCGCGCCTTAGGGAGCAGCGCTAACACATCACGCTTTAGGGAGCAGCAGTAACACAGCATGCCTTAGGGAGCAGCGCTAACACAGCACGCCTTAGCGAGCAGCGCTAACACAGTGTGCCTTAGGGAGCAGCGCTAGCACAGCGCGCCTTAGGGAGCAGAGCTAAAACAGCACGTCTTAGGGAGCAGCAGTAACACAGCGCACCTTAGGGAGCAGCGCTAACACAGCACACCTTAGGGAGCAGCAGTAACACAGCACGCCTTAGGGAGCAGCAGTAAAACAGCACACCTTAGGGAGCAGCGCTAACACAGCACGCCTTAGCGAGCAGCGCTAACACAGTGTGCCTTAGGGAGCAGCAGTAACACAGCATGCCTTAGGGAGCAGCGCTAACACAGCACGCCTTAGAGAGCAGCGCTAACACAGTGTGCCTTAGGGAGCAGCGCTAGCACAGCGCGCCTTAGGGAGCAGAGCTAAAACAGCACGTCTTAGGGAGCAGCGCTAACACATCACGCTTTAGGGAGCAGCAGTAACACAGCACACCTTAGGGAGCAACAGTAACACATCACGCCTTAGGGAGCAGCAGTAACACAGCGCACCTTAGGGAGCAGCGCTAACACAGCACACCTTAGGGAGCAGCAGTAACACAGCACGCCTTAGGGAGCAGCAGTAACACAGCACGCCTTAGGGAGCAACAGTAACACAGCGCGCCTTAGGGAGCAGCGCTAACACAGTATGCCTTAGGGAGCAGCAGTAACACAGCACACCTTAGGGAGCAACAGTAACACAGCGCGCCTTAGGGAGCAGCAGTAACATAGCACACTTTAGGGAGCAGCAGTAACACAGCACGCCTTAGGGAGCAGCAGTAATACAGCACCTCTCAGGGAGCAGCACTAACATAGCACACCTTAGGGAGCAGCAGTAACACAGCGCGCCTTACGGAGCAGCGCTAACACAACACGCCTTAGGGAGCAGCAGCACTAACACAGCACGCCATAGGGAGCAGCGCTAACACAGCACGCCTTAGGGAGCAGCAGTAACACAGCACGCCTTAGGGAGCAGCAGTAACACAGCACGCCTTAGGGAGCAGCAGTAACACAGCACACCTTAGGGAGCAGCGCTAACACAGCACGGCTTAGCGAGCAGCGCTAACACAGTGTGCCTTAGGGAGCAGCAGTAACACAGCACACCTTAGGGAGCAGCGCTAACACAGCACGCCTTAGCGAGCAGCGCTAACACAGTGTGCCTTAGGGAGCAGCAGTAACACAGCACACCTTAGGGAGCAGCAGTAATACAGCACGCCTTAAGGAGCAGCAGTAACACAGCACGCCTCAGGAAGCAGCGCTAACACAGTACGCCTTAGGGAGCAGCACTAACACAGCACGCCTTAGGGAGCAGCGCAAACACAGCACGCCTTAGGGAGCAGCAGTAACACAGCACACCTTAGGGAGCAGCAGTAACACAGCACGCCTTAGGGAGCAGCGCTAATACAGCACTCCTTAGGGAGCAGCAGTACAACAGCACGCCTTAGGGAGCAGCAGTAACACAGCACGCCTTAGGGAGCAGCAGTAACACAGCACGCCTTAGGGAGCAGCGCTAATACAGCACGCCTTACGGAGCAGCAGTAACACAGCGCGCCTTAGGGAGCAGCGCTAACACATCACGCCTTAGGGAGCAGCAGTAACACAGCACGCCTTAGCGAGCAGCGCTAACACAGCGTGCCTTAGGGAGCAGCGCTAGCGCAGCGCGCCTTAGGGAGCAGAGCTAAAACAGCACGTCTTAGGGAGCAGCAGTAAAACAGCGCACCTTAGGGAGCAGCGCTAACACAGCACACCTTAGGGAGCAGCAGTAACACAGCACGCCTTAGGGAGCAGCAGTAACACAGCACACCTTAGGGAGCAGCGCTAACACAGTATGCCTTAGGGAGCAGCAGTAACACAGCACACCTTAGGGAGCAACAGTAACACAACGCGCCTTAGGGAGCAGCAGTAACATAGCACACCTTAGGGAGCAGCAGTAACACAGCATGCCTTAGGGAGCAGCAGTAATACAGCACGTCTTAGGGAGCAGCACTAACCTAGCACGCCTTAGGGAGCAGCAGTAACACAGCGCGCCTTAGGGAGCAGCGCTAACACAACACGCCGTAGGGAGCAGCTGTAACACTGCACGCCTTAGGGAGCAGCAGTAACACAGCATGCCTTAGGGAGCAGCGCTAACACAGCACGCCTTAGGGAGCAGCAGTAACACAGCATGCCTTAGGGAGCAGCGCTAACACAGCACGCTTTAGGGAGCAGCAGTAACACAGCATGCCTTAGGGAGCAGCAGTAACACAGCCCGCCTTAGGGAGCAGCAGTAACACAGCACGCCTCAGGGAGCAGCGCTAACACAGTACGCCTAAGGGAGCAGCGCTAACACAGCACGCCTTAGGGAGCAGCGCTAACACAGCATGCCTTAGGGAGCAGCAGTAACACAGCACGCCTTAGGGAGCAGCAGTAACACAGCACGCCTTAGGGAGCAGCGCTAATACAGCACGCCTTAGGGAGCAGCAGTAACACAGCGCGCCTTAGGGAGCAGCGCTAACACATCACGCTTTAGGGAGCAGCAGTAACACAGCATGCCTTAGGGAGCAGCGCTAACACAGCACGCCTTAGCGAGCAGCGCTAACACAGTGTGCCTTAGGGAGCAGCGCTAGCACAGCGCGCCTTAGGGAGCAGAGCTAAAACAGCACGTCTTAGGGAGCAGCAGTAACACAGCGCACCTTAGGGAGCAGCGCTAACACAGCACACCTTAGGGAGCAGCAGTAACACAGCACGCCTTAGGGAGCAGCAGTAAAACAGCACACCTTAGGGAGCAGCACTAACACAGCACGCCTTAGCGAGCAGCGCTAACACAGTGTGCCTTAGGGAGCAGCAGTAACACAGCATGCCTTAGGGAGCAGCGCTATCACAGCACGCCTTAGAGAGCAGCGCTAACACAGTGTGCCTTAGGGAGCAGCGCTAGCACAGCGCGCCTTAGGGAGCAGAGCTAAAACAGCACGTCTTAGGGAGCAGCGCTAACACATCACGCTTTAGGGAGCAGCAGTAACACAGCACACCTTAGGGAGCAACAGTAACACATCACGCCTTAGGGAGCAGCAGTAACACAGCGCACCTTAGGGAGCAGCGCTAACACAGCACACCTTAGGGAGCAGCAGTAACACAGCACGCCTTAGGGAGCAGCAGTAACACAGCACGCCTTAGGGAGCAACAGTAACACAGCGCGCCTTAGGGAGCAGCGCTAACACAGTATGCTTAGGGAGCAGCAGTAACACAGCACACCTTAGGGAGCAACAGTAACACAGCGCGCCTTAGGGAGCAGCAGTAACATAGCACACTTTAGGGAGCAGCAGTAACACAGCACGCCTTAGGGAGCAGCAGTAATACAGCACCTCTCAGGGAGCAGCACTAACATAGCACACCTTAGGGAGCAGCAGTAACACAGCGCGCCTTACGGAGCAGCGCTAACACAACACGCCTTAGGGAGCAGCAGCACTAACACAGCACGCCATAGGGAGCAGCGCTAACACAGCACGCCTTAGGGAGCAGCAGTAACACAGCACGCCTTAGGGAGCAGCAGTAACACAGCACGCCTTAGGGAGCAGCAGTAACACAGCACACCTTAGGGAGCAGCGCTAACACAGCACGCCTTAGCGAGCAGCGCTAACACAGTGTGCCTTAGGGAGCAGCAGTAACACAGCATGCCTTAGGGAGCAGCAGTAACACAGCCCGCTTTAGGGAGCAGCGCTAACACAGCATGCCTTAGCGAGCAGCGCTAACACAGTGTGCCTTAGGGAGCAGCGCTAGCACAGCGCGCCTTAGGGAGCAGAGCTAAAACAGCACGTCTTAGGGAGCAGCAGTAACACAGCGCACCTTAGGGAGCAGCGCTAACACAGCACACCTTAGGAGCAGCAGTAACACAGCACGCCTTAGGGAGCAGCAGTAACACAGCACACCTTAGGGAGCAGCGCTAACACAGTATGCCTTAGGGAGCAGCAGTAACACAGCACACCTTAGGGAGCAACAGTAACACAGCGCGCCTTAGGGAGCAGCAGTAACATAGCACACCTTAGGGAGCAGCAGTAACACAGCACGCCTTAGGGAGCAGCAGTAATACAGCACGTCTCAGGGAGCAGCACTAACATAGCACGCCTTAGGGAGCAGCAGTAACACAGCGCGCCTTAGGGAGCAGCGCTAACACAACACGCCTTAGGGAGCAGCAGTAACACAGCATGCCTTAGGGAGCAGCAGTAACACAGCACACCTTAGGGAGCAGCGCTAACACAGCACACCTTAGGGAGCAGCAGTAACACAGCACGCCTTAGGGAGCAGCAGTAAAACAGCACACCTTAGGGAGCATCGCTAACACAGCACGCCTTAGCGAGCAGCGCTAACACAGTGTGCCTTAGGGAGCAGCAGTAACACAGCGTGCCTTAGGGAGCAGCGCTAACACAGCACGCCTTAGAGAGCAGCGCTAACACAGTGTGCCTTAGGGAGCAGCGCTAGCACAGCGCGCCTTAGGGAGCAGAGCTAAAACAGCACGTCTTAGGGAGCAGCGCTAACACATCACGCTTTAGGGAGCAGCAGTAACACAGCACACCTTAGGGAGCAACAGTAACACATCACGCCTTAGGGAGCAGCAGTAACACAGCGCACCTTAGGGAGCAGCGCTAACACAGCACACCTTAGGGAGCAGCAGTAACACAGCACGCCTTAGGGAGCAGCAGTAACACAGCACGCCTTAGGGAGCAACAGTAACACAGCGCGCCTTAGGGAGCAGCGCTAACACAGTATGCCTTAGGGAGCAGCAGTAACACAGCACACCTTAGGGAGCAACAGTAACACAGCGCGCCTTAGGGAGCAGCAGTAACATAGCACACTTTAGGGAGCAGCAGTAACACAGCACGCCTTAGGGAGCAGCAGTAATACAGCACCTCTCAGGGAGCAGCACTAACATAGCACACCTTAGGGAGCAGCAGTAACACAGCGCACCTTACGGAGCAGCGCTAACACAACACGCCTTAGGGAGCAGCAGCACTAACACAGCACGCCATAGGGAGCAGCGCTAACACAGCACGCCTTAGGGAGCAGCAGTAACACAGCACGCCTTAGGGAGCAGCAGTAACACAGCACGCCTTAGGGAGCAGCAGTAACACAGCACACCTTAGGGAGCAGCGCTAACACAGCACGCCTTAGCGAGCAGCGCTAACACAGTGTGCCTTAGGGAGCAGCAGTAACACAGCATGCCTTAGGGAGCAGCAGTAACACAGCCCGCTTTAGGGAGCAGCGCTAACACAGCATGCCTTAGCGAGCAGCGCTAACACAGTGTGCCTTAGGGAGCAGCGCTAGCACAGCACGCCTTAGGGAGCAGAGCTAAAACAGCACGTCTTAGGGAGCAGCAGTAACACAGCGCACCTTAGGGAGCAGCGCTAACACAGCACACCTTAGGAGCAGCAGTAACACAGCACGCCTTAGGGAGCAGCAGTAACACAGCACACCTTAGGGAGCAGCGCTAACACAGTATGCCTTAGGGAGCAGCAGTAACACAGCACACCTTAGGGAGCAACAGTAACACAGCGCGCCTTAGGGAGCAGCAGTAACATAGCACACCTTAGGGAGCAGCAGTAACACAGCACGCCTTAGGGAGCAGCAGTAATACAGCACGTCTCAGGGAGCAGCACTAACATAGCACGCCTTAGGGAGCAGCAGTAACACAGCGCGCCTTAGGGAGCAGCGCTAACACAACACGCCTTAGGGAGCAGCAGTAACACAGCATGCCTTAGGGAGCAGCAGTAACACAGCACACCTTAGGGAGCAGCGCTAACACAGCACGCCTTAGCGAGCAGCGCTAACACAGTGTGCCTTAGGGAGCAGCAGTAACACAGCATGCCTTAGGGAGCAGCAGTAACACAGCCCGCTTTAGGGAGCAGCGCTAACACAGCATGCCTTAGCGATCAGCGCTAACACAGTGTGCCTTAGGGAGCAGCGCTAGCACAGCGCGCCTTAGGGAGCAGAGCTAAAACAGCACGTCTTAGGGAGCAGCAGTAACACAGCGCACCTTAGGGAGCAGCGCTAACACAGCACACCTTAGGAGCAGCAGTAACACAGCACGCCTTAGGGAGCAGCAGTAACACAGCACGCCTTAGGGAGCAGCGCTAACACAGTATGCCTTAGGGAGCAGCAGTAACACAGCACACCTTAGGGAGCAACAGTAACACAGCGCGCCTTAGGGAGCAGCAGTAACATAGCACACCTTAGGGAGCAGCAGTAACACAGCACGCCTTAGGGAGCAGCAGTAATACAGCACGTCTCAGGGAGCAGCACTAACATAGCACGCCTTAGGGAGCAGCAGTAACACAGCACGCCTTAGGGAGCAGCAGTAACACAGCATGCCTTAGGGAGCAGCGCTAACACAGCACGCCTTAGGGAGCAGCAGTAACACAGCACACCTTAGGGAGCAGCAGTAACACAGCACGCCTTAGGGAGCAGCAGTAACACAGCACGCCTCAGGGAGCAGCGCTAACACAGTACGCCTTAGGGAGCAGCACTAACACAGCACGCCTTAGGGAGCAGCAGTAACACAGCACACCTTAGGGAGCAGCAGTAACACAGCACGCCTTAGGGAGCAGCAGCAACACAGCACGCCTCAGGGAGCAGCGCTAACACAGTACGCCTTAGGGAGCAGCACTAACACAGCACGCCTTAGGGAGCAGCGCTAACACAGCACGCCTTAGGGAGCAGCGCTAACACAGCACGCCTTAGGGAGCAGCAGTAACACAGCACGCCTTAGGGAGCAGCAGTAACACAGCACGCCTTAGGGAGCAGCAGTAACACAGCACGCCTTAGGGAGCAGCAGTAACACAGCACGCCTTAGGGAGCAGCAGTAACACAGCACGCCTCAGGGAGCAGCGCTAACACAGCACGCCTTAGGGAGCAGCGCTAACACAGCACGCCTCAGGGAGCAGCGCTAACACAGTACGCCTTAGGGAGCAGCGCTAACACAGCACGCCTTAGGGAGCAGCGCTAACACAGCACGCCTCAGGGAGCAGCGCTAACACAGTACGCCTTAGGGAGCAGCAGTAACACAGCACGCCTTAGGGAGCAGCGCTAACACAGCATGCCTTAGGGAGCAGCAGTAACACAGCACACCTTAGGGAGCAACAGTAACACAGCGCGCCTTAGGGAGCAGCAGTAACATAGCACACCTTAGGGAGCAGCAGTAACACAGCACGCCTTAGGGAGCAGCAGTAATACAGCACGTCTCAGGGAGCAGCACTAACATAGCACGCCTTAGGGAGCAGCAGTAACACAGCGCGCCTTAGGGAGCAGCGCTAACACAACACGCCTTAGGGAGCAGCAGTAACACAGCACGCCTTAGGGAGCAGCAGTAACACAGCATGCCTTAGGGAGCAGCGCTAACACAGCACGCCTTAGGGAGCAGCAGTAACACAGCACGCCTTAGGGAGCAGCAGTAACACAGCACGCCTTAGGGAGCAGCAGTAACACAGCACGCCTCAGGGAGCAGCGCTAACACAGTACGCCTTAGGGAGCAGCACTAACACAGCACGCCTTAGGGAGCAGCAGTAACACAGCACACCTTAGGGAGCAGCAGTAACACAGCACGCCTTAGGGAGCAGCAGTAACACAGCACGCCTCAGGGAGCAGCGCTAACACAGTACGCCTTAGGGAGCAGCACTAACACAGCACGCCTTAGGGAGCAGCGCTAACACAGCACGCCTTAGGGAGCAGCGCTAACACAGCACGCCTTAGGGAGCAGCAGTAACACAGCACGCCTTAGGGAGCAGCAGTAACACAGCACGCCTTAGGGAGCAGCAGTAACACAGCACGCCTCAGGGAGCAGCGCTAACACAGCACGCCTTAGCGAGCAGCGCTAACACAGTGTGCCTTAGGGAGCAGCAGTAACACAGCATGCCTTAGGGAGCAGCAGTAACACAGCCCGCTTTAGGGAGCAGCGCTAACACAGCATGCCTTAGCGAGCAGCGCTAACACAGTGTGCCTTAGGGAGCAGCGCTAGCACAGCACGCCTTAGGGAGCAGAGCTAAAACAGCACGTCTTAGGGAGCAGCAGTAACACAGCGCACCTTAGGGAGCAGCGCTAACACAGCACACCTTAGGAGCAGCAGTAACACAGCACGCCTTAGGGAGCAGCAGTAACACAGCACACCTTAGGGAGCAGCGCTAACACAGTATGCCTTAGGGAGCAGCAGTAACACAGCACACCTTAGGGAGCAACAGTAACACAGCGCGCCTTAGGGAGCAGCAGTAACATAGCACACCTTAGGGAGCAGCAGTAACACAGCACGCCTTAGGGAGCAGCAGTAATACAGCACGTCTCAGGGAGCAGCACTAACATAGCACGCCTTAGGGAGCAGCAGTAACACAGCGCGCCTTAGGGAGCAGCGCTAACACAACACGCCTTAGGGAGCAGCAGTAACACAGCATGCCTTAGGGAGCAGCAGTAACACAGCACACCTTAGGGAGCAGCGCTAACACAGCACGCCTTAGCGAGCAGCGCTAACACAGTGTGCCTTAGGGAGCAGCAGTAACACAGCATGCCTTAGGGAGCAGCAGTAACACAGCCCGCTTTAGGGAGCAGCGCTAACACAGCATGCCTTAGCGATCAGCGCTAACACAGTGTGCCTTAGGGAGCAGCGCTAGCACAGCGCGCCTTAGGGAGCAGAGCTAAAACAGCACGTCTTAGGGAGCAGCAGTAACACAGCGCACCTTAGGGAGCAGCGCTAACACAGCACACCTTAGGAGCAGCAGTAACACAGCACGCCTTAGGGAGCAGCAGTAACACAGCACGCCTTAGGGAGCAGCGCTAACACAGTATGCCTTAGGGAGCAGCAGTAACACAGCACACCTTAGGGAGCAACAGTAACACAGCGCGCCTTAGGGAGCAGCAGTAACATAGCACACCTTAGGGAGCAGCAGTAACACAGCACGCCTTAGGGAGCAGCAGTAATACAGCACGTCTCAGGGAGCAGCACTAACATAGCACGCCTTAGGGAGCAGCAGTAACACAGCGCGCCTTAGGGAGCAGCGCTAACACAACACGCCTTAGGGAGCAGCAGTAACACAGCACGCCTTAGGGAGCAGCAGTAACACAGCATGCCTTAGGGAGCAGCGCTAACACAGCACGCCTTAGGGAGCAGCAGTAACACAGCACACCTTAGGGAGCAGCAGTAACACAGCACGCCTTAGGGAGCAGCAGTAACACAGCACGCCTCAGGGAGCAGCGCTAACACAGTACGCCTTAGGGAGCAGCACTAACACAGCACGCCTTAGGGAGCAGCAGTAACACAGCACACCTTAGGGAGCAGCAGTAACACAGCACGCCTTAGGGAGCAGCAGCAACACAGCACGCCTCAGGGAGCAGCGCTAACACAGTACGCCTTAGGGAGCAGCACTAACACAGCACGCCTTAGGGAGCAGCGCTAACACAGCACGCCTTAGGGAGCAGCGCTAACACAGCACGCCTTAGGGAGCAGCAGTAACACAGCACGCCTTAGGGAGCAGCAGTAACACAGCACGCCTTAGGGAGCAGCAGTAACACAGCACGCCTTAGGGAGCAGCAGTAACACAGCACGCCTTAGGGAGCAGCAGTAACACAGCACGCCTCAGGGAGCAGCGCTAACACAGCACGCCTTAGGGAGCAGCGCTAACACAGCACGCCTTAGGGAGCAGCGCTAACACAGCACGCCTCAGGGAGCAGCGCTAACACAGTACGCCTTAGGGAGCAGCGCTAACACAGCACGCCTTAGGGAGCAGCGCTAACACAGCACGCCTCAGGGAGCAGCGCTAACACAGTACGCCTTAGGGAGCAGCAGTAACACAGCACGCCTTAGGGAGCAGCGCTAACACAGTATGCCTTAGGGAGCAGCAGTAACACAGCACACCTTAGGGAGCAACAGTAACACAGCGCGCCTTAGGGAGCAGCAGTAACATAGCACACCTTAGGGAGCAGCAGTAACACAGCACGCCTTAGGGAGCAGCAGTAATACAGCACGTCTCAGGGAGCAGCACTAACATAGCACGCCTTAGGGAGCAGCAGTAACACAGCGCGCCTTAGGGAGCAGCGCTAACACAACACGCCTTAGGGAGCAGCAGTAACACAGCACGCCTTAGGGAGCAGCAGTAACACAGCATGCCTTAGGGAGCAGCGCTAACACAGCACGCCTTAGGGAGCAGCAGTAACACAGCACACCTTAGGGAGCAGCAGTAACACAGCACGCCTTAGGGAGCAGCAGTAACACAGCACGCCTCAGGGAGCAGCGCTAACACAGTACGCCTTAGGGAGCAGCACTAACACAGCACGCCTTAGGGAGCAGCAGTAACACAGCACACCTTAGGGAGCAGCAGTAACACAGCACGCCTTAGGGAGCAGCAGTAACACAGCACGCCTCAGGGAGCAGCGCTAACACAGTACGCCTTAGGGAGCAGCACTAACACAGCACGCCTTAGGGAGCAGCGCTAACACAGCACGCCTTAGGGAGCAGCGCTAACACAGCACGCCTTAGGGAGCAGCAGTAACACAGCACGCCTTAGGGAGCAGCAGTAACACAGCACGCCTTAGGGAGCAGCAGTAACACAGCACGCCTTAGGGAGCAGCAGTAACACAGCACGCCTTAGGGAGCAGCAGTAACACAGCACGCCTTAGGGAGCAGCAGTAACACAGCATGCCTTAGGGAGCAGCAGTAACACAGCACGCCTCAGGGAGCAGCGCTAACACAGCACGCCTTAGGGAGCAGCGCTAACACAGCACGCCTTAGGGAGCAGCGCTAACACAGCACGCCTCAGGGAGCAGCGCTAACACAGTACGCCTTAGGGAGCAGCGCTAACACAGCACGCCTTAGGGAGCAGCGCTAACACAGCACGCCTTAGGGAGCAGCGCTAACACAGCACGCCTCAGGGAGCAGCGCTAACACAGTACGCCTTAGGGAGCAGCACTAACACAGCACGCCTTAGGGAGCAGCGCTAACACAGCACGCCTTAGGGAGCAGCAGTAACACAGCACGCCTCAGGGAGCAGCAGTAACACAGCACGCCTCAGGGAGCAGCGCTAACACAGTACGCCTTAGGGAGCAGCACTAACACAGCACGCCTTAGGGAGCAGCAGTAACACAGCACACCTTAGGGAGCAGCAGTAACACAGCACGCCTTAGGGAGCAGCAGTAACACAGCACGCCTCAGGGAGCAGCGCTAACACAGTACGCCTTAGGGAGCAGCACTAACACAGCACGCCTTAGGGAGCAGCGCTAACACAGCACGCCTTAGGGAGCAGCGCTAACACAGCACGCCTTAGGGAGCAGCAGTAACACAGCACGCCTTAGGGAGCAGCAGTAACACAGCACGCCTTAGGGAGCAGCAGTAACACAGCACGCCTTAGGGAGCAGCGCTAATACAGCACGCCTTAGGGAGCAGCAGTAACACAGCATGCCTTAGGGAGCAGCAGTAACACAGCACGCCTCAGGGAGCAGCGCTAACACAGCACGCCTTAGGGAGCAGCAGTAACACAGCACGCCTCAGGGAGCAGCGCTAACACAGCACGCCTTAGGGAGCAGCGCTAACACAGCACGCCTTAGGGAGCAGCGCTAACACAGCACGCCTCAGGGAGCAGCGCTAACACAGTACGCCTTAGGGAGCAGCGCTAACACAGCACGCCTTAGGGAGCAGCGCTAACACAGCACGCCTTAGGGAGCAGCGCTAACACAGCACGCCTCAGGGAGCAGCGCTAACACAGTACGCCTTAGGGAGCAGCGCTAACACAGCACGCCTTAGGGAGCAGCGCTAACACAGCACGCCTTAGGGAGCAGCGCTAACACAGCACGCCTCAGGGAGCAGCGCTAACACAGTACGCCTTAGGGAGCAGCACTAACACAGCACACCTTAGGGAGCAGCGCTAACACAGTGCATCTAAGATAATAAGACAAATAATTGGCGTGGCTCAGTATTTATTAAATTCAGAAACACCGCATTTTAATGCTCATTTTCTTTTACAGTTCTTAGCCAAATTTCCAGCAGAATTACATTGTTATCATGTGCGTCTCGCTAGTACTGTATGTTTGTTCCTTAGAGCCTTATTATTTTTAAGCAGGAAAAAAACATATCTGTCTCCTGCCTCACATACTGTATCTGGATGTCAGGATAAATATGGATAATCTGCCCTTCTCCTCATACAACATATTGTCCCCACAGCATTGCACATTGTATAGTTCAGGTAACCTGTCTTCTCTAAACCTACTTTTCTTCTAGCGCACGTTTCTCCCTAAGTCGGGGCCTGCGATATATTCCTCGCTGTCTGCGGAAAAGTAAACAAACCTTTTTTGGGTCAAATATTCCAGGCGATCCCTGTAGAGTTTATGCTGGATGATTGTTCCTAGGGAGAGATTTGTGTGGTTCACATGCTGGATGTGAGTTTATACAGTTTGTGTTATTCCAGGAACCTTACGTTTCCCAGAGTCAGAATTCATAGACAGCTTATGTAATATATGCGATATATCATTCTTTATTCATTAATTGTGTTCTAGCAATTATTAGGTGACTGCCAACATTTCACGGTCTGCTGCAGATTGATTAAATCTGGGGTTATGTACACTGTTAGCTGTTCATAGTTATATTAAGTTGTTAGATTTAAGTAACATAAAAGTATTACATATGATTACGGCTTGATTTGTTAGGGTTATATTACACTTAAAGGAGAATTCTACAATAATTGGATGTATGTATGATTATGCCTTATATGGAATGTAGAATATCTGAGTATAGTTTACTGCGGTCACATAGATGGAATTACAGTTGCTTTGTATCAGCAGTTATATTACGGATACGTTTGTTATTTATTTAGCTAAAACAGATGGAAGTTCCTCAAAGACAGCAGCAGTCCAGTGGCTATTTCGCTGCAATTAAATCTACGCGCACTTCTCTTTAATACACTGGGTAGGCTGATTTTTCCCTACTGGGGTCAGCAGCACCGTCTGACCGGCCAGGCATTGGATGGTGTATTGGTAAGGGAAGTGCTGACCTTATTTACTTACCGTTGGGAAGGGTGGAATCGGTATGAAATAGCCCGACAGCTGAACAGATCCCGGCAGCGGCAGCCCGACAGCGCTGGAAATCCTGAACGTCCTGAGGTAAGTAAAAACTAACCTAACCTAACCCCCCTAACCCTCCTTAGGGGTGCCTAACCCTAACCTTCCCCCAAAGCCTAACCCTAACTCCCCCCTCTAAGTGCCTAACCCTAACCACCCCCTTCCCCGCTGCCTAAACCTAAGTCCCCCCCGGGGGTGCCTAACCCTAACCTTCCCTCCCCCTAGCCTATCCCTAACCCTCCCGGGGGGGTGCCTAACCCTAACTCCCCTTCCCCGCTGCCTAAACCTAAGTCCCCCCCGGGGTTGCCTAACCCTAACCCTCCCTCCCCCTAGCCTATCCCTAACCCTCCCGGGGGGGGTGCCTAACCCTAAGTCCCCCCCGGGTGCCCTAAACCTAACCATCTCCCCCCACATCTGTCCACTCGCGGCACCCGGCATCCCGATCGTAGGGATCCAGCCTGTCTCCCGGCGTCGGGAA